>VZTB01017962.1:308533-377819 GCA_013397245.1 Thryothorus ludovicianus | reverse complement strand
CACGGGCGAGCTCCGCCACGCTCAGCCGGTGCTCGGGCGGCTCCGAGCACGGCTCGGCCTCCGCCGGCTCGAGGGCCGCGGCCATGGCCGGGCCGGCTCCGGCGGGACTCGAACCCGCGGCCGCAGCCTCCTCCGCACGCAGCCGCAGCGCGGCGGGGCCGCCCCCGCCCCGGCCTTAAAGGGGCCGCGCGCCGCGGGCGGGGATCGGGGGACACCGAGGAACACCAAGGGCACGGAGCCGGTGCTGCTGCCACACGAAAATCTTGGATTTATTGAAAAAGCTCGCATCTGCTCCACGCCTGCCCTTGTCATCCCGGATCCGATGGGTGCGTCAGCCTCCGAGGGAAGAAAATGGACACAATTAACAATAGGCGCAGAAAGGAGACGAAGAGACCAGCATCCCTCACGCCCCTTCATCCGATGGCACTTCAGCTAAAGCCAGGAGGGGCTTGCTTCGATTCCCACATTCTGGAGCTTAAGATTTAGTGTGCACAGGGCTGGGATGCAGCACCGTCCCAGCAAAGCCAAGAAAAAATGTCCCTTTTAGGAGAAGAGGCAAAAGCCTTTGGGAATTCGTGGCTAATTTTAGACAAGGCAGGAGATGGTGTAAGCAGATTTGGAGCCCAAGAATCTGTGTTTTCTTTTTAAAACCACCTGGAAACAGAAAGCCATGTGAGGTCTCCAGAGCCCTTGCCAGGCCAGAAGGCAAGGGGGGTCAAATGTAAGATAAAACACATTGGAAGGATAAATACTCCCAGTTTCACAATGCCAGACACTCAGACTATGCCGGGCTCTTGTTCGTGTCTCTAGTTCGTGACTCTCCCCGTGTGCCCAGGTGGAGGAATGGCCCCTCCGGTGCTCCCCCCAGCAGCAGCTGAATCCCTGCTGAAGGTTCCAGCTTTTGAAGGTTCCAGCTCAAGGCACAGAGGTTGCCTTGCCTTACCTGTTAGTCCTTCCCGTTGTTCCTCCTGAAGGGGAGCCGTGCTTCCCTGCTCTGTGGAGGAGGCTCTCCCTGGCACCTAGCAGCAAGAGGACGGGGATGAGGCAGGAACATCCCACACCCTTTGTCCAGGTGAGCCTGTGCCAGGCAGGGCCCACGCCCCACCTCCCCCTGAGCAGGAACAGCCCTTCTGCTGTCCTGGCCCGGGTCAGCTCGGCAGGGACAGCAGAGATGTGCCTGCCCAGGGTCATCTGCCGAGCTCTCAGTCCGTGGACAGCAAGAGCTGGGGGAAAAGCATTCCCAGCAGAGAGCTGCAGGCTTTAGAGATGTCTTAGGAGCAGCAGGTCACACACAGGTAAGACAGCTTTGCTCCTCAGAAATGTCATTACTTTAGACCACACACACAAAGCCAGTCCCTGTGGGAGTGGTTTAGGAGGGTGGCTGGGCAGGGAGGGGATTTTTGCAAGGAAATGACTTCGTTAGAGCTGCCCTGGCCCTGGCGAGCTGAACATCCCCTCTTGCATGCACATCTACAGGTGTTTGAAGCTTTAGTAACCCATTACCACCACAGGCTCTGTTCCAGGTAAACCCTTCCTTTCCCCTGCCAGCTGTTTCAGGATGGTCTTCTGCAGCAATGGTGCATCTGCTCCTCTTACAACAGCCACTAATTCACCTCCCTGGAAGGTGTAGAAAACAAATCAGTCAGCAAGTGCTCGGGTTGTGCCCTCTGGGCTCTGGAATTCCCCACAGCAGCACATCACCCACACTATATGTACCAGGACCTCCTCCTCTCAGAGCTGCTCTGCTCCACAGCAAGAGGGAAACCTTGGAACAACCTCCTTTGTGCATCCTCATAGTCTCAAGATGAAGCAACACAGCCAGCAGGCAGAACCTGAAGACAGGGCACCACACTGGCTGTATATTCTTGTCTGCATAGCATTTGATTACCAGCAGATGCAGAGCAAATAAAATTGCCCCATCACACATTAAAGAAATAAAACATCCTCCCAAAAGGACCATTGTTCCCACCAGCAGGTCATGTTTATTGCTATGTAACCACTGGGAAAATATTTTCACTCACTGTATAAAAGAGAAAGACAGGCTCACACTGTCCTCTGTATTTTTCCAGAGCATCAATGGAATCAACTTCAGCCTAAAAGGAATGTAAAATAAAATAGGTGTTTCTAGAAAAGCATTTCTGCTCCAGAGGGATGCACATGCAAGTGCCTGGACTCAGACACCCTCAGCTGGTACTCACCCCCCACACACAGGAAAACACCTCTGAGTCCCAGACTTAGGGGCCAAAATGACACTGGGCAGAACCAGGGGCACAGCCAGCTCCCAGATTCAGTCCCTGAGAAGCAGGTACATGTCACCTGCAGGAGCAGCACTCCTGTGGGACAGGGATATCTATTCCCGGCAGCTTGCCTGGGTGAGTCCCAGAGAAAAAGCCTGAATTCAGGGCTCCTGCCCATGAGGACTGAGAGAAGTGCCAGGAGGAGCTGCAGTGGCAGCAGAAATGGAAGGGCAGAGCCAAGAGAAACCTCACTGCCCTCCAGCCAGGAGAGGCACCAGAACACAGAGTCACCAGGGAGGGAGGGAGGGAGGAACTTGTGAAAGGCTCCAGCCCAGACCCTGCCCAGGGCAGGGCTGCTCTCACTGGTACAGGAGGTTGCTCAAGGCTGTGTCAGTTTTGAGCTTTTCCAACAATCAGCTCTGCACAGCTCTCTGGGAACTTGTCCCAGTGTCCTACACTCCCACCTGAATATTTTTCCCTTCTATTTACTTGGACCTTTCCCTGCTGCAACTTATCCCATTATCTCTTGCCCTGTTGCTGTATTTCCCTGGCAGGCATCAGTCTCTGCTTTCTCCATCCTCCCCCCACTGGACATCTGTCCCTTTTCCTCTCCAGGGTGACCAAATCCAGCTCCTTCTCCCTGTACATTAGAGGTAATGTGCTCATGACTCTGTCTAATGTTACTTGCTTAAGTAGAAATCTGGGAAGCAGTTGAAGCCTGAAAATCCTTAATTATATGAATTCTTATAGATACACCCAAGCCCCTGTATGTGGCAGGTTCACTCCCAGCAGCTGCAACTCCTGCACTGCTGTGGTTTGGGCTAAATATTGGAAAGATAACTGATTTCAGAGGACTGGTATTTCAAGCAGTGCCAAGTGAGATCTTACCACAGCAAAATGCAGGAGATTACTGCCAACTTCGTTCCTGATTTTTTGGAACAGATTCACTACTGGTTTGCATGGGCCACACCAGGCTTGAAACACATCAATAACTGCAGGCAGGAAAATGGGTCAGAATGAGGCACAAATGGGTCAGTTTAGACACACAGCAATAGCCCACATGCTAGAAGGGCTGGATTCAGCTCTGAACTGGAAACCCTGGCAAGGTTTGAAATGCTGCATCGGAGGACAGAATTACATTACAAAATAACAAGCTAAGAATGATGTGGAGGAGTTTTAAGTAGAAACATGGACATGGCTGTGACCTTGGAGGTAGCAGATTTCCCAGGGAAAACTGCTGCCCAGAGATAAAGCACGTGAGGTTTTCCCAAGGACCTTGGGAACCAGGGCTGCTCCTTGTGCTGGGGACAGTCCTGTTCCAAGAACTGGAGACTGGACCAGCACTGCTTGGATTGCAGGATGACTGTCCCACATAAATGAAAAGGACTAAAACCTCCTGCAGGTCTCAACTCAGAATATTTTTTGCTTCCATTCGGAGTAAAGGGAATGGAGAGACTGACTAAACATCCTTAACACTAATAATTCCTAACAGTCCTGGTGTCCTTTCAACACAGAACAAGAGCAATTCAGTGTGCTGACCAAAGCCTTACCAATGAGTCCTTTGAGACACAGCACTTCTTCCCAAAGCTCCTGGCTAGTAATGTTAATCTGTGTGGAAAATTGAAAAACACAAAGCCACAGTAATTCATCAGATACTACCCAGTTGCTCCAAACATATTGACAAATCACTCCAGAGAGACACACCTGCCTGAAGAGGCATTACCTGAGCACCCAGGAAACTCCTCTCACCTCTGACCAGCTGATCAGGATGTCTTACAAGGTCCAAGGAAAGGCAGAGGGAAAGGGCTGCAGCATCCAGCCAAGGGCAAGTCCTCCCCTGTCTAGTGGTACTACTGGAACAGTGGCTGCCAGGGATCCCAGATTCAGTTTGCAGAGTTGTTCTGGGGGTTGGCTGAGGCCCCCAAACTGGGATCCCAGCCCCACAGCCCCTTGTCAGGATCTCCATCTGCCTGCCCAGGGTTCCAGTTGAACCACACCTCGTTCAGGCCCAGTCCTCACAGGGTTTATGAAGCACCTGATTCTCCAGCAGCAGTTTCTCACCTTGCCTGCACACAAACTATTTGAGATGTTTCAGCCTTGATAAACTAAACTAGTAAAGATACAGTTTCCATGATGTGTGGGCACTAGAGGGTGGTCTGAACCCAGGATGTCCTTGCCTGAATTCCCAGCTGTTACCTAAGGACTTCCAAAGCACAGTGAACAGAGGACACAAAGTTCTGGGCTGGGAGGGGCCTGTGGAGTCCTTCATCTAATCTGCTGCACAAAACAGCATTAGATCAGCTTGCTCAGGGATTGACCCCATCAAGGATGCCCTAGACCATTCCATACACAGCACCACCCACTCTATTATCCCACACTCCCAATATTGTTATTAGAAAGGATATAATCTTAGCATCTTCCCCATCTTACAGGACTTGGCCTTCAGTATGCACTTAGAAAAACACAGCAAGTTAAAATAAAAAAGATCTCTTGAGAAATGCAAGATCTGGTTTTGTTCATCCTGAACAACGAAGATTCCTAATTCCTTCCTCAGTGGGTATCAACCCCAACTCCATTTAGACTGCAGTGGAGGATTGCATCAAGGCCAGTTATTTCACAATAATTAACACCAATGGGCACTAAAGAGCTGCTAAAATCTCACAGCTAAGAATTCCAAGACTGAAACTCCAGTGCAAATGAAATGTCCTCTCAGAGGTGTTCAGAGCAGGGTCACTGGGGGTCACACAGGACACAGGGCAGTTTCTCCAGGGCCTTGTCTCACTCAGGGAACAGGGAGCTGTTCAGACACCTCTGTTTATTTGCCTGTTCAGCACATGACCTCACGCTTAGTTTTATCAGAGAACACCTGCAGAACTACAAAATTTAATTATTCCTAATGCTGAGACCACCCTAGGAGTGTTTCACAGAATGCTAATGAATTTAAATGATTTATAACAGTATTTTGTGATAATGAATTTGGCCATAAGTTCAACTGCTGGACTCAACTTCTGCTGGCACTCTTCAAGGTGCTTTGTTAATTGGGATGTCCTGAGGCTGCTTGGACTTGGCTTTTCTCTAACACAACCAGATCCCTTCCAGGACATCCCCTCATGTCCTGCACAAGTTCAGCTTTCATCTGCGCATGTAAAAACTTCCAGTTTTGCAGATGTAGACCCAGATTTCTTTTCACTGCCAAAAAATAACGTTCCAGTTGATGTCAAGTTCCCCATCCTACAGGAGCAGGGCTGGACAAGCAGCAACAGAACTATTTCTGCCTTCATGAAGTGTCCCTTTCCTTGTTCCATTGTTTATATTTCCCAGTTTAAATAGGGAACAAAAAAGGTCACAGAGCCCATTCTCTTCTATTATTTCTCTCTTGTGAAGACTGAACTGCTGTCAAAATTTAAAGCAGACCTGCAGAATTCATTTTCACTTTTCAATGATTTTTGCATCATGAACTGCTCTTAGAACCCCCTTCTCCCCATGCAGTAGTTATAAAGCATCACTAGGTCACCTGTGCAGTGTAAACAGGAAAAAATTCCTCTACACGTGACTGTGAAATACATTTTTCAGCCTTTCAGTCTTCCTTGTACCTCCTAGCTTTTCTACCTTTACAGCAATCTTTCTAAATACATGACCTGGTCAGAAACATCCAGCAACTCTTGCCATCCAGATGTGCCAACCTCATTTCTCTACTCCTAAATGTCCTCTGAGCTACTACCTCACCAAACAGAGGCATTTTGGTTTCTAACAGCAGCCAAACCTGTGCTAGGCCCCAAGAGCCCCAAACACAACCTGCAGCTCTGCAGGTGTTGTGTCCCCTGACTGGGGACACGTGTGACCTGCCAGGTCCTCCCACACTTCCCACCTGCCTCCAGGAATGCCTCTTCCCCACAGGGACCTGCAATGGGGCTTTGCCAGCAGAATCTGAGATACCCCAAGACTGAACTCCATCCTTTGCATTTATTGAGAGTTTACAAAGTCTGCTAAAGGCCTGGCTACTACTGACCTGCAGCACTAGCTCCTTTTTCTTTGTGGCCATCCTTCTGCAGGAACAGGGTCCTTCGAGCAGCTGTCCCAAGCACAAAGCACCTACAGATGGCTTCTAATCCAAGAGCTGGCCAACCTGCACCACAGAGAGAGCTTTTTACCTGTCTCTGCTGCTCCAGCCCAGACACAGCACCCACAGCATCGCCCGGCCCTCCTGCAGTGCCCCAAACCTGGACCTTTGCTCCTTTGCTCACACCTCCTGCAAGAGCCGAGGTGCTGCTGCGGGGCCTTCAGTGCCGCTCCCTTCCAGAGCCTTATGCAGCAGCTGGCAGGACCCCAAGGCTGCCATGGCAGCGCTGGCACCGCCAGGGCAGCGTCAGCCCAGCCCCGCTCCTCCCCCGGCTCCGTGTCCGTGTCCGGTGCCGCCCGCTCAGCTCCATCTCCCCTGGGACTGCCGAGCAGCGGCTGCAGGCGGAGCCTTTCTGCCTCCTGCGCCCGCTCCCCTGCTGGAACCCCCAGCCCAACACTCACCCTGCACTCGTCCTCTCACCTCTGTCCTAAACTGGGGGCTCAAAGCAAGGTGTGGGATCCAGGCATGACCTCGCAGCACCGAGCAAGGCTGTTCCCCTCCAAACGAGCTCACTCTGGGCAGGTTTGTGGTTTTCTTTTCCTCTCTGCCTTGAGAGCAGTGTCGGTGCCCAGCACTGGTGATGCTGTTCAGGCAGAGCTGCTGCTCTTACTCCATCCCTTCCCAATCTGGGCACACTGGGCTGCAGGGGCACACCTTGGAGCTGCTTCCTGTCACACAGCACAGATGCCTCCTGGCCTGATCCTCCAGCCACTCACCGTCCTCCTGGCTGAGGACTCAGATTTTGGTACATCAGTGCCCCCAGAATGTCTCTTTTTGTGGCAAGCAGCCTGCAGAAAAGCCCTGATGATTTTGACCACCACTGGAAGTTTGTAAACTGATGGGTCTCATGCTTACATTTCAGAATTACCAAAGAAAGCCCTTTTCAAGCCATTTTCTACTCTTCAAGAACCTAATCTCAGGCACCTCAATTATTCCTCTGCCTGCTGTGTCACTGCTTCAGCAGTTTTGTGGAGGCAAAGCATCCATACTAGTGGGTAAAGTCTGTAAAAATATTTAAAAGTATGAGATGTTTGCCTTTAGAATATCCTGGCACAAGCTGCTTTACACAGGGTACTTGGCTTCTTTCACTACCACTTTGCAAATCTGTGACTGGAACAACAGAACCATGATATTTTATCTAATCTTCTGTGTGAGAAAGACAGTGCAAACGTGGAATGAAGGTGGTGGGGAGAGCTAAGGGTACCATTGTCTGGCAGCTGGTGTCCCAAATCCCCTGCTCAACTATTCACTTTGTAGCACATGTAACCTCTGCAAGGACTCCCATCACTACCCATATATAAAGAGATAAACTTATCAACATCCATCAGGACGGCTTTACAGCAGAGAAATGCCCCAAGAACAGCAGAAATCCTGGTGATTTATATCATGTCCAAACTTTGCTTTGATTCTGTAAGCAACCCTGGAATTCACAAGCTGCTGCTACCTCATTAAACTGGGAAAGCTCTGGGTGACCAGGAAAATCTGTCCCACTGTGAATCTCAGGCTGTAGAGAAGCTGCCACAGAGAGCTCATATTTCTTCAGGAAGCTGAGAAAAATCTAGATGTTCTGGTAAAGTTCTTTTTATTTACAGTATTCTTCTTTTTGTACATACCTATAGCAACATCAAAAATTATTCACAAAGTTTAACTGAATGTAAAAATGTTCTCATCCAACAGTTTGTCCTCTCTATACCTGTGGAAAATGTCAACTGTTCTCATGCAGCAACAAGATTGTCTGAGCATTGGTTTTTAGTTTTTCTGGCAGAATTTTAGGAAACCACTTCAAAACTTGTACAGAGATTCTTTTACTCACCTTTCTTCTGAACACCTGTAGGCACCAAAGTTCTATAGAATCAAACTCAGATTTGCTTTTAGAAATGTGAGTTGGGGAAGGATGAGAAGAGATACATAAGAACTCGAGCTCCCAAACAGACAGGAGTGCAAATGGAGCAGGGAAATGCCCACTGGACAGTTTTGCTTTTGCAGCACCTGCCTCAGAACTTTCTTCTCAGTTCAAGCAAAAATATATTTGATTGAATTTTACAAACATGACTTTCCTTCTAAGGTACTGAGATTTAACAAGTTCTCACATATTTTTACTTTTCCTTTTGTTCAACCCCCAAAGTCCATCATGAAACATTTGCAGAAGGACGTTAAAAAACTGCCAGTCACTTACTGCAGTGTCTGGGGAAAAAGTGTCAGGTGCTCACTTTTATTTGTCTTTGAGAGTGGAAGAAGTTACATGAAATGCAGATATTCTCCTTTGCAATCAAGTGATAACAGTTATCTGATATACAGCACATTCAAATTCCAGGCCAAACTGTGGTCACATTTTTCTGACACAAAGAGTTACCTTGGAAAAAAAGTAAGGCTGTCATCACAACCTGACCCTCTGGTTAGAAATAAAAGATTTAGATAATTGTCAAAATTGGTTAGCAAAGTTACAGACTTCTCTTCTTGATGCAGCCTTCCTGAAGCTCAGTGTAAGAGAAGAAAGATTTGGTTTAAGACATTGGCTGCAAACTCTAGTGCCTGTTAGTGCTATGTAAATACAGTGTCTGGAGAGTCTGACTATGAACTATGGTCTAAACTGAAATCAGAAAGGAGACCTGGGCAGAGAGTCAGAACCCTGAACTGCTTGAGGAGACTGGGAAACCACTGGGCTCTGCCATTCCAGCCTGACCTCACACAGTCCCCTTCACTTGCACTCATGCTTCCCTCTGCACACTTGCAGGCACCATTTCAGGAACATATGGACAGTCAGGGCTTCTGGATGCAGTCACACGCCACCAATTATCCAGCAATCTAAATCCATGCATGTGTGTATAGCTGCATATATACAGAAAATATGGAGCAACATTACTGAGCTATAAAACAAGCCTGAACCATCAGTTTTTCCATCCCTTTCCCAACTTAATGCACCCAGTTGATAATTTGTGGAAATAATTTGGAAGTCACTTAACTATTTGTGGAGATAAAGTATGCAAAACAAAAGCAATCCCTTAATCCTGCTTGCCAGCTCCTTCTAGTCTCTGGAAGGTGTAACTTCTGCAACACACTATTTGCTCTGCTGAAATCAGTGATGAGCAAATCCTTCTCACCATGAATAAGCCAATCCTTCAGCAATGAGCTGAGCAAGTTCCTGGCTGGCAAAGCAAGAGCTTATTCCTGCTGATCTTGCAGTCACCTGCTCCTTTCTGAAAAGCATCAGTCATGCTAACCCTGAAGTATGAGCTTATTTTCTTAAAATGTAAAGAAACACAAACCCAATCCAGCTGGCCCATTCCATGGATTTGAGCATGTCATCAATACCAGGTGACCTTGTACTGCGGCAAAGAACTCTTGGACCTCACCAGTACAGAATGTGCTGCTTGGAATCTGAAGTCTATTGTCTCCCTCTATTTTTCTCTTTAAAAATGAAGTATAATGTAAGTTAAGCTGAAGTTCAGAAATGCATATATTTTACTTAAAAACATTCATCTGTTCAAAATTCAAAATAAACTTTATGGGATACAACAGTTTGGTTTTTTTTTTTTTAAATAACATTTCATTCAAACGGTATATAATTCATTGAAGTATTCGTACAGCAAACAATGGTTAACCCTTGAAAACCTGTAGAAAAAGATTTTCACACAAAAAAAAGGAAAACCAAAAGTGAGGTCTCACACCCGCACACTCAGCCCAGCACACGCACGCACTCGAGCACCCACGCATCCACACAAGGCTGCAGCAAAAGCAGAGAATTGGAGGCCCAAAAGGAAAACGATGACTGATTGTTCTATCTTAGAGTCCAGGTAGCTCAGGAAAAAAACCAAAAAAACCAAAACAACCCCCCCCCCGCCCCGAGTCCTCTGAGTAAAGAAACTACCTCAAGAAAATTCTCAAGTGCACTGGAGACCTGATCATTCGAACTGTTTCTGCAAAGCAGCTCCCTGCACCTGAGAAAAATGCAGCCCAAGGTGACTTGTGCAAATATAAGGAGTCAGGAGTATCTCCTGCTATTCCTTAAGTAGACATGAGGGGTGTCCATAGATTCAATTAGTCTTTGATCATGCAAGGTACTGCTGGAGTGCTGTCTTCGCCCTGCAAGAAACAACAACCCATTATTACAGGAGTCTGGCTTCAGCAGCAGCAGCTTCATGGGCAGGTTCAGAGTGTGCCAGCAGAGAGGGAGGGAGGATGGCTGAGGAAAAGGCTCCCTCACTTTGGAAGGATCTGGCCTGTGGTGCAGAAATGCTCTGTGTGGGTTGTAACTTAGAGAATGCACCTGGCACCCAAGGATAACCTGATCTAGCCAATGATGCTGGATCCCAGCACACACTGAGGCACTCCCAGCACGGTGGGGTTTGGGGTGTGTGTCACACACACCTTCCAAAATCCCTCAAGAGCAGTCACTGAAGAGCAATTGCTTTCTGTAATGCAGGTGTACCATGGAAAGCAGGTCTTAGAGCTGAGAAATCAAGGAGTGTCAACTCAAGATATACTAAAGGCACATTAGTCCTGTCAGGAACCCTGGCCCCACCAAAAACATACAGTGAGGTGAGAGGGAGGAAGGAGCCAGTCTAATAATGCAATTTATGTAATCTAATATTGCACAGCGTTTTTGTTAAAACAAAAATTAAAAACAAACCTCCTGAAAGTCTGAGGTTACAGTTCCATCATCACACAAGCTAATTCTGAGTTTCCTTCCACCTGAAGTGAGATGCTTTGCTCTTCCTTTGTCCCCCACAGCTCCCAACCTGCTACCATGACCTTAAAAGACTTTTCCAGGACTTGATACAACTCATCAGCACGGAAGAAGATTATTTATTTGTTTCTTCCCAGCTTCCTGCTGTGATCACAAGTCATAAAAGCCCATGGAGGGGGCTCTGTGGCAGCAGTGGGATATCAAAATGTTCCTGATAATTATTTTCAGTTCTAATACTCTGGCATAGATTTTAAGATGAGAAGACCTAACTTTACTACGAAGATGTCTAAGAAAATTACATCTTTCATAAAACCAAGAATACCAAATATAATGCATTTTAAAAAACAACTGCACAGTTTGAGTTGTGCTGTGTGTGACATCTTCCAAAGTTCAGATTTTCTCCTTTACTTTGTGGAAGATATATGGGCTGTTTCTAACTGCAGGTGGGGTAATTTTAAAAGGTTAACATGAAACCCCAGAAATTGCCAGTATCTGTTTTGGTTTTACACGTATTTGAGATGCAGCCAGATGATCTGTGTGGATACTAACACTGGTAACAGCACAGGTGTGTGCAAAGTTACTGTTGGGTTTAATTAGTTTAAAATCATTTAATTAACAACTGTGGTGATCCTGCATTATCTTATACTCACTTGTCACACAGATTTGGATCTGAGGACTGACTCAGTTTGTGTAGAATATCTACTATTCCCATGTCTCGGAGTTTGTCTTGGCGCTCCTGTGAACCTGCAACAACAACAAATCACATTGCTGGGAGTGGCACCAGCCCAAGTGCCTGCAGACAGCAGAGGGCTGGGAGCAGAAACCAGCCAGAGGGGTAAGGAGCAATGTCCAGCTAGAGCACAGCCATGGAAACACTCCCTCAGCTCTGCCTGGAAGCTCCAGCTTCTTTTGCTGTGTTCTATGTGCATGTTTGGAGCCAAGAATGTCTTGAAGGCAAAAATCTTTATCCTAAGGTATCCTGACTTCAGCTGTTTTATTCTCATCCCTGTGATTTCGCAGGATTTGGATGCAGAGAACATTCCCCTGGAGGTGTTTCTGAGCCTGACTTCTGCCCTCTCCTCCTCTCATCCTTCAGACCTCTCCTGATAACCTCCCACTCTCCCAGGCCATGACTTCTCACCAAATGCCTTATCCATTGCTCCCAGTTCCACCCACAAGTCCTTTAGCTGGTTTTGGCCCAAGCCACTCAAGCCATCCATACTGTGGAAAATTTCTTTGCCAGAAATCCCCTTCTAATCCATTTATTTTCTCCAGTGAACATGTTCCTTCCAAAAATGAGTTTTCACAGTCCCTTTAAGATCTGGAAGCTCTTACAAGAATTCTCTTTCGCTTCAATTGTTTTGAGACTTCACAGAAATGCTCCCAGTGTGTCTCTCCAGCTCCTGTTTACTGGCACTGTGTCTTTGTGTCTCCCCCAGAAAGCTCTCTGCATCCTCCTCAGTGTCTCCTGACCACTCCCACGTATTCCATACTACACCTAAAATGATGTTTCCCATTATACTTTGGATCCCACTGCACTCTGCACTGCAAATATTGATTAGTATGCAACAAAAGCTTTTTGATCAGGATAGCAACTTGTCATTGCATTAATAAGGAGGGTTTCTTACCTTCCTCTTCATTCCATATGAGATTAGATATACAGAACATGGCAGCAAGCTGTAGTTTAGCATTTGAATGACTCTAAATACAGAAAAATAGAACTCAAGTTTAGAAGAAGAAATTCAGACATTCACAAGACATATTTTGGCATTCATAATGTAACAAATAAGATAGCAAAGCTGGGACTAATTCTTATCTACAACTTCTCTCAAAGATAGGGCCATAATATAAAGCACTTGAGTAGTGGTCAATCCTTTCCTTCCAAATGTTTACTGACATCTCCAAGATATGCCTTTTCCAAGTTCATGAAATGTTTTCTATGTAAATGACATCACTGTAATGTCTTTATGGGAATTAAGCCCTGGATTTTCCTTTCAGTCAGTTCCTCTGTACCCCTCTGCCATACAGAACTGCACTTGCACCCCACTGGTTATACGGAAATTAAATGCATGATGGTGAATAATACACAAAACAAAATCCTAAAGCAATTTCCTCTTTTCATTCCTGCAAAAGACCAACACAAATCCTTTAAGAGAAATCCCACCTACCATGTAGTATTTGATTTTCTGTAGAATGTCATCATTGGTCATAATCAGTTCTTTTGCTGTTGTGCCATCTGCTATATTGGCAAGGATACACAATGTCTGAAAGAGAGAAAAATTGGGAAGTTATTTGGCCCCAGATCACATCCCATGACAGCTTCCCTGACAGCTCTGAACCTGGGAGAAACAATTCCTTTAATTAGTTTTAATATCTTTAATCTGGAGATTCCAGCTTGCTCACATCTAGGGCCAATGCCAAGGAGCTACCAGCTGTGGGGAGCAGCCCTGGCCAAAAACATTCATCACCATTTTAAAATGAAGAGCAGCACTCATTAATTCATTGCAAGCAAGAACATTTTAAGTCTCTTATGGAAATCAGCAACATACAGGAAAGAATAAATGCCCTGGAGTATAAAGCAATCCGTTCTGTAGCAGTGGCTAGAGGGAAAGGAGACACAACAAACCCCAACCATTTCCACCTCATTCTTAGGGCCAGGAAAAGGAGGGACAGAGGCCTTTCTGCTGATCTGGCAGAGGAGTAATTTGTTTTCAACAAGTCTAATCACAGTTGTCACCTGCAGAGTAACTCCAGCTACTTCAGCAGCTGGTTATTTCCTGCAAATTAGAGAAGCCCTCCCACAGGATGCCCTTGAAGCACCCTGACACTACCTGCACAGAGCTTTGACTGGCACAGCCACTTCCCTGGCTCTCAGGGGCACCAGCAGATGCTCCACAAGCTCTTTCCCAAAGAGCTCTGGAAGAATTTAACCATCTTTTCTGGACATGCTGGATCATGATCAGCACTTGTATGGTGCTTGTGTCTAAGCTGCACTGCACTGTGTCAGCAGCTGCAGAGACTAATTACTTCCAAGCTGCTAATTACATCCTGATGAGGCTGGCAGTGACAGAGACAAGCACTGTCCTGCTGCAAGCAGACCCCGCCCCGTGCAGACAGGTAGTACTGGATCTTGAAATAAGAGCCAGCTGCAGCACAGGGACCAAGGAAATGCTCAGTGGATACAGGCCCTGAACTCCAAAGCCCATATTCAGCCCCAGCCCTTTGCTAGAGTATTTCCCAGACATGCTGGGTCTTCTGCAAAGTAACTTGGATAGGCGTGGCAATGCAAATACCCTATGGCAATAAAGGCCACTCCTGTCACCACAGCTTTCTCAGGAGGACCTACTTAGAAAGACACACGTGGTTAGTTTCAGCTGTTTCAGAGCCATGGTGTCACTAAACTTGCTAGCAAGAGTCTTTGGGCACTTTTTTTGCTAACTTTGCACTTAAATTGCCAAAGGAGGCCTGTTTGCCTTCAGCCTGTTCTTCCCTGAGCAGGGATTTAGACCATGTCTACTCCTACACTCATTTCTCATGCTGTTTGCTACTCATATCCAGCCTAAGCCAAAGCAATCCTCTGGCATCTCCCACAGCTCCCCATCCTTCCCCACCACACACCCCATATGATCATGGAACATGGTTCTCCTGCTACCTGTCTCGTCTGGCACGAGAGTTATCCAGCCAAATCCTGCCCACCCATCCTCTAACTGCTGCTTGAGCACCCCACAGCAGCTGTCCCTGTACATTGGTTCCAGGATACCATTCCCTGCTGGCCATCTCCTCTTTACTTCTGCCTTTCCTCTTGCTCATTGCTTTTCTTAAGTTTTAATTTGGCAGGCCAGATTCCTCCCCACTTTTTCCTGAGCTCCACCAGGATTCTTTTCCCCCTGCTAGTGCTTTTCTTCTATTCCTACTGATCTCTTCCTGCTATGCAATGGCCCCAGTTTAATTCTTCTGCTCTCACATCCCTCCTCTTTACCTCCATACATACAGAATTATACACAGAATCACTGGGTTGGAAGAGACCTCCAAGATCATCGAGTCCAACCCGTGCCCTAACACCTCAACCAGACCATGGCACCGAGTGCCACATCCAGTCTTTTATTTCGATACATCCAGGGATGGTGACTCCATCATCTCCCCAGGCAGACCATTCCAGTATTTTTTCACTCTTTCAGTGAGGAACTTTTTCCTAATTTCCAACCTGTATTTCCTTTGGTGCAGCTTGAGACCATGTCCTCTGGTTCTGTCAGTGCTGCCTGGTGAAAGAGACTGACCCCACCTGACCACAGCCACCTTTCAGGGAGCTGTAGAGAGTGATAAGGTCACCTCTGAGTCTCCTTTTCTCCAGGCTGAGCACCCCCAGCTGTTCCTCACAGGGTTTGTGTTCCCAGCCCCTCTCCAGCCTCATTCCCTCCTCTGGTCTCGTTCCAGCCCCTCAGTGTCCTTCCCAAACTGAGGGCTAAGAGCTGGACACAGTACATTTGCAAAACCAATCTGAATTCAGTTCAAACAATTTTGTAACAATCCATTAGAAAGAAAAGCATTATTGTAGGTACTCAAATTATTTATCTGACAGATCTCAGTAAAATATTCACAGCACATCATAATCTCAAACAAAAATGACATCTTGTGAACAGTAAACATTCTTTGCTCTCTTGTATTTTATTCTGCCAAGACAACACAAAACAGAAAAGGTACCTGCTCTTTGACTTCTATATTGTGCTCCCCTTCCAGAATGAGGGTCACTGCTTGCATGATTTGCTTCCCATGAGTGCTCATTATGTGGTCTATGTGCTGCCAAAGCAAGGATGAAATATATTTAGTGTAACTCCCCAGACAAGGAAGGGACATTCCTGCTTGAATCATTCCAAGTGAGGAGTAGCAACACTGCACACAGAGCACTGTTCCCAGTTACCTCTCCCAAACCAAGAATTTATCACAGCAGAAACACTTCAGAACATTCTTCTTAATGTGGAGCCTGCTTTTGTCTGAGAGCATTGTATGGGCCTTGGGGGTGCTTTCCCTGTCACCTGGAGAGGAGACACTGCTGTCACTTCAGGCTGACCCAGGCTCTAAATGTGTGATGCTGCAGTTGAAAACAGCCACTTCTCTTCTGATAACCAGGGGGCAATATCAGAGAGGGGTGAGAAAACTGATGTGTCTTCTCTGGTATTGGCTACTCTTGCAGGGACACTGTGCCCAGGTCCAACAGCCACAATTCCAAAGCCTTAGAGGGGGCAGAGAAATAAGCCAGATGCATTAGTTATTGTCTGGGAAAACTGCCCTAAGGTCACAGCTCAAAGATCACTAGATGACAAACTATGAACACCTACACTAGAATAAAAGAGAAAAGATTAAACAAAATCTACTGGATTAACAGATACCAAACCTCAGGAGTGGCAGCAAACAGGCACCAGAGATGACAAGCACACTACAATTCCTTAAGACCTCAGGGATTCTTGCAGGACTTCTTAAAACTGCTAATAATGGGATTTCATTGGAAAGCTGCTGAATGAGTTGTCCTGGAGAGAGTTTTGGGTAAAGGTTGAAAATGGTAGGTTTTGGCTCTAAAACCTACCACAGGAAGCAGTGAAGCTGGCACATAAACACCTTAAGTGGCAGTGAGAACTGTCAGGGTAATTCAATGAATGACAGGCTATTAAATAATCTTTTCACATTAGGACAAGAGCTAATTTTTGATTAAGGTTATTGAGACTCAATAAAAATAAAATTATCAGAAGACTTTTACAGTAACCTTTTTCTGGTAGAAACACAGTATCTCATAAATGCACAGGAGATGCTTCATGGGTTTTTTTTCCCTTAAAAATGTTGGCTTGCCAAATATTTGCTTCATGTTTTCCCTCTGTTCTTCACAGGGGAGTACCCCTTTATTTTTCTCCATGGATATCTTTCTCCCTGTCAAAAACAACTCCCGGGCTTACATTTTCCAACCATTTTTTTTCAGGGTGTAAAATGAATATCTGCATTTTTTAAGTGCACAATCCCACAGCCAAATTCACAAAGCACTATCTATGTAGATGGATAAATACAGAAGTATTTCAAGTACCAAGGAAGAAGAAAGACAGGTATCTTAAAGATCTGAACCTTCCCATACACTGACTCAACAGTGCAACCCTCAGTTTCACAGAGAAACCACTATGAAAATAATGCTGCAAAAAAAGCTAAATGCAATGGAATTAAACATTAAATGAAAAAGTCTAGCTCTGATAATAATAGCAATGTTTCCATGGATGTAGAGGATTCTTTCAAATACTTTTTTACATTGATTTGCACACTTGCTTACAGATATTGGATAAATCCAAGTGGTGTTAAAGCAGGAAAATGTGTTACATAGAAGCACTGGATTGGCTGCTTGTTTGATCAGCTTTCAGAAGGTCTGTTTGCAGCTCTACTTACTGGGCGAGTGGAGAGAAGATTCCTGAGCAGTCCCAAAGTTTTCATCAGAACATTTACATCGGAATCAGAAAGCAACTGAAACAACTGCTCAGTGCTCAGACCTCGCAAGATGTCTGACTTGATCTTCTGTTCCGCTTGAAATGCCATATTCTGAAACAAACACACTTTTTAATTGATTTTTTTACCTGAAAACCTGGGCTTTCACTCTTTTAGACTACTCCCTACAAGAATATAGCCTTCCTAAATTAGTCTTGCAAAAAGGCTGTAATTTATGAGCAACTGCTACACAGTGAATTCAATTTCCACGTTGTCTTACAGCTGACCTGGTTATTACCTGCTTTTATTTGCCCCCTAGCATGCTACTGACACTACTTAACTGCTCCCCTCAATGATCCTGGCAATAAAATCAGCAGCAGAACCGAAGAATTCATTTTACTTTATGAACTAATGGGCAAAGTGTTCTAGGCTGCTGCTGTTTTTCTTCTGC
Source organism: Thryothorus ludovicianus (assembly GCA_013397245.1). Taxonomy (NCBI): domain Eukaryota; kingdom Metazoa; phylum Chordata; class Aves; order Passeriformes; family Certhiidae; genus Thryothorus; species Thryothorus ludovicianus. The sequence continues at coordinate 359,868 of VZTB01017962.1, read as the reverse complement.
AGTTTGGTGCACAAGCCAGATTTCAATTACAACATTTTTAGTAACAACTGACAAGTTCCACAAGACATGTTCACAAACTTTTTAAGGGGGACAGTCACAAATGGTGTTTCATTGGGGTCCTACTCACCATTAAAGCCCAAATGCCGTTCACTCGCAAGGCAAGATTTTCACTCTGGGTTAAACTACATAGAAGTTCTATGGCTCCTGATTCTAAAATAGGCTGAAAGAAGGAGGGAAAAATAGATCTTTAAAACACTACTTAGACTAACTGCATGTATGAAAATAATATGAAAATATTAAAAATATACTCCTTATATCTTATTCTTGAGCTTACAACGTGTCCAGTGCACTCACATGAACTGGCCATGCCATATCCCATATCCTAGATCATTTAAAAGGAGAATTGATGAAAAAAGTCAGGTCAAGGCAGCTGCTTTCTCCTATGTCTGTGTTTGTGGAGGCATGGATGCACAGACATTTATATGTGTACATACATCACACACTGCTGTGATATTACACACACATCTGCCACACCACACAAGCAAATGGGTTTTCCTAGACACTGCCAGCTTGGGACTGCTCTCCAAAAACAATCTTCCTTGAGCAATCACATCATCTGGGTAATTAGAGGGATATATGTCACTGTTTAAAAAAGTTTAAGGACAATGAAAGCTACTTGACACCTTGCTTGACATTAAATCTTTGTGTCCAGTAATCAGACCAAATGAAAACTTTAGCATAATAAACAAAACTGTAGACTTCTTGATTGAACTACAAAACCTTGTAATATAATCTTTAAATGACAGGAAAAATATCAATACATGCACTTTTCTTTCAAACTGATTAATGTAATGGAAGTGAAGCTTGGAACAACTGCTCTCCTCATGAACTGAATTTGCTGGTTCATCCAAAGAAAATAAGAATGTGTGGAAGAGGCTGCAGGAGCAGGCTCCTCTCTGAGCAGCAGCAGGAGCAGTTTGTGCCCAGCTCACCTGGAGCCAGGTGCTCTGCACTGCAAGAACTGCAGGGATTTCACCACAGCCCCAGGGGCTGCTCCACAGGCACAGCACTGGGATATTCCCAAACTGGAATGCCCAGCTCGTCACAGGGTACAACACAGCCACCTCAGCTTTGCTCAATTACTGAAGTCACTGGTGGATTACATACAATTTTCAAAATACTATGTAGAAGAAAAGGGTGCTATGTATAAAAAAGACCTGATGCCTTATAGAGGCTTTAAAATCTAGTACTTCTAAATATTCCTTCCCCTTACAAAATCAATATATTTTTTGGCAATGATGTTTTTAATATGATCCATGTATCTTGACTGAAAATCCAGTATTTCACTCCAATTTGAAGTGGAAAAAACAAAAAAAAAACCCAACCAACCAACCAAAAAACAAAACAAACAAAACCAGAAAAATCCCACAAAATACCCACAAACACTTGACCTGGAGTCTGCTAAAAAAAATACCCCATGACCCGTGAATTGTGCTTGGCATCATTTCAATTAATTTTCTGTCTCACAGATATGATGGAAACCACCAAAACCAACTGATAATTTGGTAATCCAAAGTGCTTTGCAGGATTCCACATACAGCACAGTCTTGCAAATATTTTCTGTAATTAAAAAGCATTTTAGACTTGGGGAATTGTTACACTGCGATGGAGTGTTGAGCTGTGTGTATGATCTGCATGAAATACAGACTCTGCAGAACCAGATATCCTGCACTGCTCATCTGAGAACAATAAAAACACAAGACTCAGCTATGCCAGCATTTTCAGTGTTACAGTAGCAGTAATTCTCTAAGACAATGGACCACATTGCAAATTATCAGTGTGATTTCTTCTTGTTTATGATCTTTTTAGATAACAGTGTTTTACAAGTAAAAAGAAAAAAACAAAGACAAAACTTCATATCTACTTCTTTTCTTTAGAGACCAAATTAACTGGCACAGCACTGTAAGAAGATGCTTTTTTTTTTGTTCCCAAGCTATCAGTGGCACAGGCTCTGTAACATGTCACAAGCAATGGCTGCCAATTAAGATGCCTTCATGCTAATTGAACCATTGTGTAATCTCACTTTAGTCCATTCCCTCTCCCTGCTGCTGGCTATGTACTCACCTCCTTGCTTGGAGAGAATTCCAGAAGAAGATTGCATAGCGTGGAAGATGCTACTACAAGAATTTCATTTGGAGCATTCTGTAAAACCTGCAGCCACAAAGGGGAGAGAGAGGAATTCTGTTAGTAGGATAAGGAAGAGATCACTAAAATGGAATATCTGGAATTATGCTGTAGCTGGATATTCCAGACTTCAAGAGGTGCTTTGATGCCAGCATTGCAGACCCAGACAATGATCCATCCACAGCACAAGCTGGAGCTATGCATTTCACAGAAGTCAGATGTGAGAGCTTCCAGCCCAATTTAGTAGCACTCAGTGGGGACAAGCCCTGCTCTGTAAAGGACACATACGAAGAGGAAGCTCCAGGAGGAGCTGCTTCAACCTCTCCATACCTCATGCTAAGCACAACACAGCAAATTTCCCAAGGAGCATCCTCTCAGAGGAGCACAGCCTGAGACAGGTTAGAGCCCCTTACCTCTGCCTGCATCTCCAGCAGCACCAAAACACCAATTCCTAAACCAAACACGTTCCTCCCTTGTTCCCTACTGCCAACAACACATTCTGTGCTCTGGCCATTTCACTTCTGAACAGCCAAGTCAAGCTCTCTTCAGGACATTCCTATGGGTCAGTACTGCCCAAGCATTCAGGCATGCTAGCAGACCTGGTCTGCTCTGCATTTTCAAGGCCTAAAAGATGTTGAAACTGAGAAACTGGTTTATTTATATGCATTTATGACAGTGACATTACAGAATGAGAGATGAAGTGTATCTTACACTTGACTATCACTTAATGTTGTGGAAAATTACACTATATGATAATGTGTCTTTTAAAAGGTCTTTCTGAGCTCTTTGGTTTCAGCTATAATCGGCAATGAGATGTAAGAGGTAGAGAATTACAGGAGAAAACACAGATCAATGTTCTCTTGCAGGGAGAGTCTGAACTGTGCCATCTATCCTAAGTCTGAAATTAAAGGACTTGTAGTGTCCTGTGTGAACACTGAGAATAATTTAGCTTTACTCACTGATGACAAAAAAAACCCTAAAAACAATAATTAAAAAAAAAACAAAAACAAAGGGCCAACCAAACCCCAAGCATGAATCACACGCTTGCTGCTGTTGGCTTTTGTTGACTTATGACTCTCTTAGGACAAGGCCACAGGATTTTGATATCTAGGTAATTTGTATCATGATTCTACAGCAAGGCAGGCCAACTGAACAGACACCCTGTGCTCTTTGAATGGACCAGAACACTCCAGGCACTGAGACCTGACTGCTCCTCACTTACCTTCATTAAAGGCTTCCATACAGCATGATCCTGAAAACTTGTCCTGAGCTGCTGGACAGAACGGGACAAACTGTGCAAACATCTGGAATGGAAGAGAAATCTTCCCTGTGAGACATGCACACTCCCATGGACACTGCTGCACACACCCTGCTGCTCCACAAGGACTGCTGGGCTGGGAGGCAGGCAAGGAGAAGCCTGGCAACAGCCAAGAGAAAACCCTGCACCAGCCCAGGAAAATTGCCCCTCTCACCCAGGAGGGTTCCCAGCAGCAGAGCTGAGTTCAGAGCAGCTCTCAGACAGTGAGCAGAGCTGTGCCAGGCACAGCACAGACTGTGCCAGAGGCTCTGCATGGATGAGGACAGGCTCACCTGACTGCAGCCAAGCGCACCTTGATGCTGGACTCGGACAGGCCGTTAACGATACGGTCCATCATGTTCTCGGTCTCAATGATCTGGGCCAAAGAACTCAGGTCAGTGCACAACTCACCAGCATTCATGGCTTGCTGGGCTTTTGGCTACAGCATTTGGAATGTTACATGTAGAAACTGCAGCTAAAACCAGCATGCCACATTCTCTTGCCAGATCAAGTGGAAAGTTTTGTGTATCTACAGACAATTCCGAAATAAAACAAATCTACATTCTGTGTCCCACTATGGCTTTAATCACCAAGGAACAGGAGGCTGATTTTTATATGTACATATCCATCTATCTACATACATATATATACACATACATATACCTGAATTGCCCTTAATGTCATATTAAAACTAAAGTGAGCATGTGTGGGTGCACACAACATGTACAAACTACAGATCAGAGAGAGGCTGTAGAGCTGTGTGGATAAAAAGCATCCAGTGGCTCACCTGCCATATTTAGACAAGGCCAGCAGAAACACTTAAGACCAGTATAAAAGAGAGTCAATACTCAGATGAATGATGGATTTTGCATAATGAATCAACTTTGGCATGTATACACCCACTGCTTATTAAAAGTTGTGTAAAAGAAGGATCTTTACTATTAACTAAAGTAACAAACGAGGAATTTATGGGGTTGAATCCTGGAGATCCTGGGTGGTTCCCCACTAATAAACCCTTCTAATGTTATCTTTTCACCCTGTGTTTTCCTGTCTCCTTCCTTCTGCTTTTCCCCTTTAACCAGCAAATAAATTCAGAAAACATTCCTGTCTTCTGCACTTGCTACATGACACTGCAAATCCATGATTAATTAAAAAAATTGCTCCTTTTAATCATTCATTTATTAAGTTCCCTCCACTTGCCACACATTAATTTTTAACTATGTGAGTGCTCCAAGCATCCAATCTCTTTTCTGTAACGTTGAATCACCAACTGCTTTGTTATGACAATACAAGGCCCCTCAGTCACTTGAGAATCAGGAAACATTCTGACTTTGTTTCCCAATACGAGCAGACTTTCCAGGGTTTCTTTTTTTAAATATAATGTTATATAATGTTCAATATAACCATCTCTGAACTTCAGATTTTCCACAAACCTGACCTAAGGATTGAAAAAAAAAGGACTAGTATCTCTTATGAAGCTGAAATGCACTGGTTCCTGAAGGCAAGATGTTTAAACTTAGAGGATGGGAAGATTGGACACAATGAGAACAGAGGTGTATTATCTCTCTTAGAACACAAGATTCAGAAATTTCTTATATGCCACAACAATATTCCTTATGAGTAGCCAAGTATCAAAAATCTTGAACTCCTTGTGCAAGTCTAGCTTATCACTGTGAAGATGCTTACGTAACTAAACTTTACTCCTGTTATACTCTGATAGCAAGACATTAATTTTTGTTCCAACTCTACGCAATCTGGAAGTTCATATTAATAGCGGGGAGAGGTCTCATTTTGGCCTATTCACAGCCTACTGGGGAGCACTGCTGGGAGGGTGGGAGCTGCTGCCCTGCAGTGCCCCTGTGAGGGGCAGGGCCCTGGCCCAGCAGGCTGCCCAGGCTCACCTTTTTGCGGATGTCCTCGTCGTTAGCCCCCAGGGACGCGTAGAGCTTGAAGGCGGCCTGGCGCAGCTCGTGGGCGTGCTTCAGGTCATGGTCCAGCTGGGAAATACAGCACAGGCACCTGGCTCAGCCACCAAAGCAGCTGTGATACTCTGGTTTGTTCTAAACTTACCCACTCCCTTTGTCTGCCACCCCCAGGGGCAGCCAGAAGCACAAAGTGCTGCACCCTGAGCTCATGTCCACATTCACCAGGTAAATGCAATAACCACAGTTAAGAACATTTCATTCATAATGAACATAAGGTTCATTTCTCTGCTGTGTTACAGAGAAAACAACTTCATCTTCAATTTGAGGCCAAAACAATGTTAGGACTCTATCAAGAACATATTTAGATAAAAGCTATTCTCATCTCCCAACAGAAACTTACAGGAACTAGTCAGAAGGAGTGAAAAAACTCCCCTTGAGAGAATCAAGGGAAGTTTTATCAAGAGAATTGAAGCAAAAGCAGGAGCCAAAGTTGGTCTCTAAATTTCAGGCCATGTTAAGGAGGGTGGGGTTGGATATCAGGGAAAGGTTTGTCCCCCATAGGGTGCTGGGCACTGAGCAGGCTCCCCAGGGAATGGGAACAGCCCAAGGCTGCCAGAGCTCCAGGAGTGTTTGGACAATGCTCCTGGGTACTGGGTGGGATTGTTGGGGTGTCTGTGCAGAGCCAGGAGCTGCACTCTGATCCTTGGGATCCCTTCGAGCTCAAGACAGTCTGTAATTTTATGATAATTAATGGGAGCACTAAAGGCATCATAAAACAGTGGTGTTTGAGGTTGATCCTGCTTGAAACAGCAAATTTGGGCTCTCAGATCTCCTCATGTTCTCTTCACTGAGAATAATTCTGTGACTCTGACTGCCCTCAAAACTCTGTACAAAAGTGTTCTACAAAACAATGCAACCTTCAAAGTCTACACAAAATGCCAGGAAAATGACAGTATAAGGTAGCAAAGCACTGAAATAAAAGAAATGTCAAAAATTAAGCTCTATGAGTAATTCTCCCCAGTGCAGCTATATTGGAGCAGAGGTATTATATAATTGTTATAAATATTTTAAACAGACAAGTTCTGTTTGGCAGATTCCTCGCTCACTCCTCACGTGGTTTTACCTTACAGGGTATAATTCCAAGCACTCTCTCCAATCCAGCACCCTGGATTTCCAGCTGGCTGCTTCTACAGACTTACTGCACACTCAGAGCACTGTCATAATATTTAGAATTGCCCCACTCACTTTTGGAACCTGATCATATTTTTGATGCTACAGCCAAGGTCCATTACTCCTTAATAAGCTGCCAAACTTTTTTTTGCTCAGTTTTTTATACTGTAACTAATTTTTTTTATAGTTTATTTGCATTTTTACAGAAAATTCAATTATATGCAGAATTAACCCCATTCTGTAAGAGTAAGGGAAACGAACCTGTCTTTTGGTTCAGTTTCAGAAAAAAAGCCAAAAAAGCAAAGCTCGGTAATGTATTTTTTTGGGTACTTTCTAATAATCAGACTCAGTAAGACTCCAAGGTACATCTGGTCTCTGTTTATCCAACGTCTTGAAAGTGCAGATAACTCATAACATGAAATAGTGCATGACACCCACATGTTTTTGTGCCTTAACACAACAGAACCATCTCTGAACTTCAGATTTTCCACAAACCTGACCTAAGGACTGAAAAAAAACCAAACAACCAGGCTATTATCTCTTACGAAGCTGAAATGCACTGATTCCTGAAGGCAAGATGTTTAAATTTAGAGGATGGGAAGACCAGACACAAACATCAAGAATCAAGTCCTGCTGGCCCTCTGGTCACCATTCAATTGAGGATCTCCAGCATTGGGTTTAAACAGAATTAAGAACCCATGCTGAGCTCACTGCTTTTGGTCGTGCCGGTTTCCCCAGGCTGGGAGCGGGCAGGGAACGCACCCTCTTGATGTCGGTGATGGCGCTGACGGAGCTGGGGTACTTGAAGTAGTCCGCGAGCATCACGATGAGGTGGTCGGTGATGCTGGCCATCCTCTGCAGCTCCACGTCTGTCTCAATCAGGTAGGCCAGAGTCTCTGCCCCCTCCACACGCTCCTCCAGCAGCCTGTCCTTACTGCACATCCGAACCAAGCACGGCAGAGTCTGCAGAGTCACAAACAAAGGAGTTTCGAGTGCGGCGACGTTGATAAATTCAGAGTCCTACAGCAATGCCCTGCATTGTTCTTCAGATAAGAACTTTCACACACACACATTTCAGTGGGTTCAGACTGCACACACAGAGGAATTGTTCAGGCATTGCTAAGTGTACAATCAGCTATTCTCAAACAACTTCTCACAAAGTCAAAATGATGCAATGTTTAGAAGTGACCATGGACAAAGTTTGACAAAACCTTAAAAAAAGAAAAATCCCCTCAAAAACTGATATTTGCACAGGGTTGTTCTTAGAACACACCAGAACCAAAAGTACCCAAGCTGTCCTCAAGAAGTACTTGACCTCTCCTGCCCTTCTTTGATCCAGGATTAACTAAAGACAATGCAGTCAGAAATAATCTCAGGGTTCCTTTCCCTGGAGCAGAGGGCAAGGGAGAAATACTCCTCAGNAAATAATCTCAGGGTTCCTTTCCCACACATTGGCTGCCTGGAGCAGAGGGCAAGGGAGGAATACTCCTCAACAGCATATTTGATCAACCAGAAAAGAAGCTAACCTGGGATGAGTCCACTCTGCCTTCCCTGACATCTCCCCTACCTTGATTACATCCACACAACAAGAGTTTTGTTACACCTTCTCTACTGAAACATAAAAACTAATCAAATCTTTCTTTACCTGAAGCTCAGTGAAAATTACTTAATTCTGGAAAGGTCAATTCCACAAGGGTTGGGACTCTGCTCCCTCAAGCCTTCCCAAATATGAAAATGGACAAGGAATAACACCAAGGTTTGTGCTTGTGCAACATCACCAATTTCAACAGAACAACTTTAGTAAATGTTGCTCAGAGTTATGTTTTAGGGACCTGAAATAACATCTACCCATTAATTGTTCAAATGATTAAATAGATAAATATTTTATCTCCATTGCACAGGAGGTAGGACTTCCTGTTTTAGAAAGCTAGATGCCACCTCAAAGATTATCACTGAGGTTATGCATGTTGCAGCTAACCCAGTGAGCCAAAGCACCCCCTTCTGCACACCTTGAGCAGACAGAGAAGATTGCACACAGGCTCTCAAAAAATTACATTCATGTCGAGTGAGAAAGAAAAGAAGTGGAATTCCATGTCTAAATCACAAAGATAATGTACTCCTTAATTCTTTCCAAGATCAAATGGCCTGAAATGAGCTATTTCTTGGAATTCCAGGACTGGGCATTGTTAAGTCACTGGCTGCATGCACCCAAGAAACACAGATCTCATGTTTCTCAACACTAAGCAATTCCATCTGCTTAAAATTAAACAGAGGCAAGAATCCTGACAGACACATTTTAACTGTTCCATTGGACCTACAGGTCAGTACAGTGTAATTAACACACAGGAGTAAGGGGCTGTGTAGGGGTGTAAGATGAAAGGCCACAATGCACACTTGGCCAGCAGATAGAAGTCTGGAAGTGGACTGTAAAGATGGAGTATTTAATTTCCATGGTATGGCTGGGATGTATTTGAGTTATCTGGACAGTTTCATTATTAGGATTCCAGAGAAATAATTTCCCTTCCCATCAAAGCCATTATTTATCAGCCTCCTCTGCCTTTCTCAAGGGATTTTATTTTTGCCCCATGTTTCAGGCTAACCCATTATTCAAACCTAGCAATGAAAGTAAATTAAAACCATTTTGGAAGCAAACTAGCCCCCAAACTAGCCCTCAAATGCAGAAAGTTTGATAGCAAAGGGTCAATAATTCCTGAATGCTAAAGGGGCCATCACTTTAGTTCAGCAGAGGCCAAAAGATTTGTGGCTGGGTTGACCACAGGACCCTGTATTATCTTGCAAGTTTGAGCTCCAGGAGGAGGAGCCACTGGGGTGGTTTGAACAAGGCAAAGGTTCTGTGCCTTCCTTCTCCCCTCACTCTTTTGTCTACTCTGAAGTACTACAATACATTTAATTCCACAGTCTCAAACATGGATTTGTGCTGAAGCAGCTTCCACAAGGAAAAAAAATGCTGTTGCTGTGAGCTGGCCCAAGCAAATCCCTTTGCAAAGGTTTGAAAGGATGCTGGTTTTCCACAGGACCCACGTGGCCCAGCATGTGCAGCTCCACAGGGCAGTGTCCAGTCCCCAACAATGACCTGCCACTGCCAGCAGGCCCTGCTCCCTGTCCCAGGGCAGAACAGTTCTGGAACACACACATCCTGACCAGGGTGCAGCACAACACAGGGGATTTATGAAGTGAAGACATTTCCAAAGAAGAAAGAGATTTGCAGGAGAGACAGGTTGGGAGAATGGAATTCTTGCCCCCAGTTTGCAGGTGTTGTAAGGAAAAAGGAGAGCAGAGAATTGGAGCATCAATTTGGAATAAAGCTAAGGAGGAAGACGAGGGAGAAGGATGCAGTTTGGCTTCCTCAGCTGTGCAGTACCAGGTGCCTGTGCAGAAGAGATGCCAATATGTACATGGGAATGAACTGTACATTGCATTTTCTTGCACAAAAAGACAGAAGGGGCAGGCCTTTGTCTCAACCAACATGTAGATTTTTCATTTATCATTACTTGGAAACAAAGGGAAACCAGGGAACTATTTTTTCAAATCTAAAAAAAAGCACCAAGGAGAACTTTGTGCTTTGCAATCTTTGGTGTAACAGATTTTGTGCTACCTTTTATATGAAAAAATAAAACCAGGATAGACCTACATGAGAAAAACTTTTGAACAGAGAGTTGTTTAAGGAGCTGTCATGGCTAGCACAGAAAGAATTATTCTATATTTACAGGGTGGTTGAAGCAGGACACAGCTCACCTTCAGAACGATGCAGGGATCGTCCGTCCGTATTGCTCCGGCTCTGCACATGGAAGTAAGGCTGCAACAACACAAGACACAGTCACCTACCACGGCTTTGATGCACTCCAGCTGCTGCAGAACACCTGTCCTAATTAAACATCCTCCCCTGTGCTTGATTCAAATACAGCAGAGCTTCCTAGGCTGGGCACACAAACTCCTACAGGTGCACTTTCAGGCAGGTTTGCAATGCAGGAGCCTGTCCTGGAGCACTGATCAATACCCACAGCACAGAGGGTCACACCACCACCCTGCCTGAGCCCCAAACACAAAAGGAACAACCTGCACTAATGTAAAGGTGCAGCACACCCAGACCTTCCTGTAAGTACCTGCCCCTGGTGTGTGCAGCCATCAGGAGAGAACCAGCACAGGAGCACAGCCTGACAGCCCAGGCACAGACACCCAGGCCCTGTCCCAGCCCAGGAGAGGTGGAAATGCTGTGCTGCCTGTCCACAGGCAGGGTTTCACACTCTGCAGGAACCAGCACACCCTCACTAACAATGGACCCAGCCAAAACTCTGACACTGCACCAAGCCAGCATTTGTTCCTTATCAGACAACAGCTCAGTGGGTATGACAACCACAAGATCTCACCAGCACACAGCATCAGACAAGTTAAAAGTTCTTTGTTAATGTACTTGTCAAGTGCCTCAAACTACCAGAAATGCAAAATAGTTCACCCACCAAAAAAGGTATTTTATTTTGAAGTGGTTTCATTTTTACCTGCTCTGCTACAAGGCAGTGGAGTGGAGCAGGAGGGAACTGCTGTGCACCAGTATCTCTTGTTTTTGCTTCTGAACTAACCATTGGAACTGGCTTTTATCATGCCACAGTGAGGTTAAAAAATATAACTGTATTCCAGTAAAGGTAACTTAAAACTAGCATGTTTGGACCCTCAGTTGGGCAGGCTGAACTTATAGACAGGGTGAATCAGAACTGCTCAGCTGAGAGCAGCAATATGCTCATATAACCATGGTGTGTCAACACATCTGTTTCCAAGGGCCCAGAGCGAGTTCCTTCACCTCTTCTAGGCAACTACACTGATCCTCGTTCTGAATACAGCCACAGCTAAAAATCCCACAATCAGAACCCTCTTCATATATTATTTCTCAGAAAGTAGGAGCTACAACTTGAATGCTAGCACAGAGAACATCTGCTAAACTTTTACTGTCCAGGCCTTGCAGTTGACAGCAGGAAACTCATTTTCACACCTGCACAATAGGAGGAAAGCATCCATCCTGCAGCTGCCATTCAGTCTGGTGAGACCCTATTTGCCAGGCAAAGTAGCTCTATTTCAGTAATGAAAGAAAGTAATTTTTGATTTCAGTTAACATAGGCTTGGCTTAGCTGGAAGCAATTCTGGTGATTGTAGCAGGAAGGGTTACTGCTGCACTTGTAGCTGCAGAGCACTCTCCCAGGGACATCCTGCTCTTCCCTCTGTCCCAACACTGCTGCTCAAGGGAAGGATCTTTGCTCCATTTCACTCAAGAGGCATTACCTTGAGTCTTCCAAGTCTACTTCAATTGTTAAGGGAAAAGAAAGGGAACTTCCTAAAATAGACTTGTATGCCAGTCTGGATTCAAACAGAAATTTTAGAGAAGTTTCTAAAGGAAAAAACCCTTCTAGATCTGTATTCCAAAGAGTCTAATGAAAAATCAGAGGAATTGCTTGCAACTGTTTAACTGATGGAAGCTGGCAAGGCAGGAGTGAAATCTAATTTACAAAAAAGATGATCTGTGACAATTTCACCTACTACTCTCATTAGGAAAAAGGAAGAGAGAGTCTGACTTGGAAGCAACCCAGTAGGGGATGGACCTAAGGAAGAAAATCCAGCAAGGCTTTGCAAACTCCAGAACTGCTGTAAAACTGAGAACCCTAAGAAGGATCAGTGCCTATGGACTAATTAGAAATCCAATCTGAAATTCAAGATACTGATTTGTCTGCCATTTTCCTGCAATTTTCTTTTGCTGCTTTTCATCACATTACTTTCTTTCATGCTTTCAAAAGTCCAGCTGAGCCAAAGTACTGCAAAGCAACAGCAAAAGATGGGTTGTGTACTCAGTTCCTTTAATCAGCAAAGAACACCAGTAGACCTGGGAATGTCCATCTTAGAACAATTCTTTTAACTCCAGCCTGTCTTTATGACTTGTCAACAGCTTTATATCTCGAGATTACTAAAAAAATTACTTTTAAGTATGTAATTCTCTACGTATTTTCTGACTTCTCAAAGAAGCACATAAATCAATCAGAGCTGAGACTGCTACAGTGCAATTAATTTAACTTGCCTTCTTCACTAAGAATTGCCTAACAAAACCAGCAAAACCAGATCACTTGGGCCAACTGTGGTGGGAAAGGAGGCTGGGAGATCCCAAGACATATTTCCTAGATGGAGTGGGATTACCCAAGAAATCCCCTCATACACATGCACATCACTGAAACTGCTTTCAGGAATGAGTTAGAGCATCACAACCTGGCAGCATGAGCAGAGAGTCACAGATCCTACCAACCCCACCTGTCCCTTATCCAGAACCAAGAGACTTCTACTGACACAAGTGGCTGTGAAATTGTTTGGTGAACTCAGAGAATTCACTGTTCCCTGTCAAAAAAAGCCATCAAAAACTAAAAAAATAATCAAACAATGCATCAGAGACCGAACTCCTGAGTTAAACTTAATTTTAGTAGTTTATAGCAAAGGGTGATTTTATCTCTTTAACCCCCTGGAGTGATTTATTTCATTGCTATCAACACAAGAAAAGGAAAATGGTCCTAAAGGGTGCAAATCCCATCTTATGGAGTGAGCATAACCAGGGTGCTGCTATTATGGAACTGGGTCAGGTCCTGTCATTGGGTAGGAAGTCATTATGAATATGAACACACAAATGTGCCCACACCAGCAGGGAAAGCTGAGGTACAAAATTAATTAATAACATTAATTCTGCTGTATGAGCACATGAAGCCTGAAGAATAATCTATTTTATTTAAGAGAGCTGAGTAGAGGGACTAACTGCTCTCCCATCATCTTGGTGCACAGTCTCCAACACAGCACAGCCACCAAGGATGACAGTTCAGGACTGTGCTCTGCCTGTTCAAAGCAAAACTTATAAAATCCAAGATACACGTGAAAACCCATATGGCTGAACACATTCCCCAAAAAACTGCTGCCCAGCAATATTTTTCCCTGTTTATGTACAGCAAAGAGTGAAAGTTACATTATAAAATGAGGTGAGAGCCACTTGTTCAAGGATTTAGATAATGCAAAGAGAATCTCTAATTATTCCTAAGATTTTACTTTGGAACACGGAGGAAGGGAGCAGTTGAACAGTAAGGATTAAACTCCCTGCTATTTTCCCAATTTCTGAAGACAATTACCATTTGGCTGACGTGAGCTGCATTTCAATGGGCTTGTCCCTTTGTAACATCTTCACAAAAATCTGTGGTAACAATTCTCCATCAACAGACACTGCAAAGAGAGGGAGCTCCAAGTCATTCTCCTTCAGCCAGGCAAAAAGTGAGTGTCAAACCAGCAGCAGCAGCATTGCACTCACCATTGACCAGAGTCATGGATACCTGGGGGTTTTCAAAGGCTAGAACTGAGAAGCATTTCAATGCCTGCATTCGGACCTGTGTAAAAACATAGTAATATGAAATATCAACACTGACTTCAAAGCAAAACCAGGCTATACTGCTGGATAGGCTTGTAAAAAACAATGCTGTATAATCAACAAGAAATAGAGAGGGAGAATAAAAGGCAGATGGAAACATCTAACTCACATCCTAACTTCTGTCATCTCCCTGTTGGAACTTTCCTTCTGTAAGGGAAGTTGTAAACTCTCTGAAGAAAGCCAACAAGGTTAAAACTTGAGAACTAAGCAGGAAATACTGGTCCTATTTGGAATGCCTCACAAATGTAAAAATGTGTAAAAAATGAATGGAAGTATATAACAATAGTACATTTACTTTTCAGAACTTGTAAGTACATTAGAGAATCAGAAATAAGTACTCTTGAGATTTCTATTTCAGAATCCTTTAAAGATGGGCTTAATTAAATGTCTAAAGAGAACCATTCAACTGAAGAGATTCCAAACTAATCTCAAAACAAATACACACTGTAAGTTTTACTGCCATTACAAAGCCTCAGGTAATACCAGGATGAAAAGGATGGAAAAATTTCTTCATCTTGGCTCTTCTTTCTTCAGTTTGAAGTTTTGATTTAATCAATGTTTCATGGCTGCCTAGTTTCTGAAATCTTTATAACTTCTTTTTTGATACATTATCACCTTCCCAGATCACAGAACCTAGATTAGGTCAGATATTAGTCTTTAACTTGCCCTTCTACAGCTGCACATATTTAAACTGTGTTCTTGTCTTTGCAAGTGGAAGGACTGGGAAGGAGCTGACCCTCTCGGCCACACAGGTAGAGTGTGATGCTTTTCCTCTGAGGTGGTGCTTCCAGATGGTCCAGGATGGACTTCCAAAACAACAGAGAAGGGAGCTGAGGACACATAGGCAGCTGGTGGCCTCCACACATTCCACAGCCATCTACTTTTACAGATATTACTTCCTTTTTAGGACAGACCACATTTACTTCTTTTCAGCTTAACCTCTTATTTCCATTTTTTGTTCAACAAATTAGACCACTTGGTCTAATTAGACAACAAGTGCCTGTTCCTCTTTGGAGCAATGCAAGGCATCCCTGTTTTCATTATTGCTGCTTTAACTTCACAGTTCAATGGCTCCACTTTGACAGAATATGACAAGTAAAAGCAACTGCTATTCTACAAATATACATTGTATCTGTTTATAGCTTTGGTTCACAGGCACAGATGTGGTTTTTACAATCCTCATTTGAATTCCTTTCATAAGCACATGTTAAACATGGAGTAGTTGTAATGTCTTACTTTGTAGGAGGTGGAGACCAGCAGATGTGCGATGTTCTGAACAGCTCCATGGTTAAATAAGATTGTCTGGTGATCTGGACCCTTCAAAGGAAACATAACACAGGGTTTTTAAAACAACATGTAAGAGGTTTCCACTATCTGCAATTCACTGTTAAGTATTTAAGATACATTTCCTAATATTTACTTTGTAATCAGCTGGCAGAACAATTTTATTTTTTTTTATATAAACAACTTCAACCCATATTTTTATAGCATTTGTTCTCTTCTGGTAATCATTTCCACTCTCTCCTTCAATAGGCAATGACATTATTTCTCACAAATGAAGAAACAAGGATAGAGAACTTCTGTTTCTACTCTTCCTACTGGAAGCAACTGAAAGCTCCTGATTTTCTCAACAAATCTCATAAAATATCAAAAAAAACCAAACACTAATGTCTTCCTCACTGTTAATATAAGCCATTTTCAATAATTCTAATTACAGAAGGGATTTCTTCTAAAACTGGTTCCAGACAGAGAGACAATGCTTTGAGAGGAAATCCACATTTTCCTTCATTTTTTTTATTATTTACTATTTTAGTTTCAAGCATATTTGGCCATAAATCTGGCCAGCCATCACCTATCTATTGACTTCAAGATCTAAGTTGGCAATGGCTGATATGTCAGTATTTTTTTCCAAAACAGACTTTGGAATTAAAACACAAATGCTAAATTTTGCAGGAAAAAGGTCTCAGAACTTCTGTAGCATGACAAGGCCTTGATGAGGTTGAAAAAACAACGTGAAATCTCAATACCTGCAGCCCTCAGCAGCCTCAGCAGCCAAAGCTGATCTATGCAAATCTCTCTTTAAAAGTAGGTTCATAGCTCTGGTCATCTCTGCATTAAGCAAGGGCTATGCACATTTAAATTCAGCTTACAGGATGCCACAGAGTTTATCATCCCTCTGTGCATTCCCCTGACTACTCTGCAAGTGAAGAAAGTCTCTTCACTCCTTAATCTCTTCTTCCAACTCAGCTGAGTTTATGGCACCTCTTACACCCTGGTAGGCATCAGTGACACATTATCTTCAAATCTGAGATACAGATGAAATCAGATTCCTCTGCAGTGAAAAGAACATTTTTTGAGTATCTCTTACCTCTAAGAAAAAAGCATAAAATTACTTTCAGATGTAACATATCTGGTGCTTTAAAAGATGCTTCAGCTGCTACTGCCACCAAGAGCTTTCTACCAAAAAATGCAATTAGAACAGCATGGTTGAAGGAGGAAAACCACTTACATTGGCACACAGAAGTGGCTGAGGCAATGAGTTAAAGCCGCAGCTATGCCAGTGTTGGAGCTGAAGAACAGATATTGAAATATGTGAAAAAAATGAGTGAGTTTAAAGTTAAATCAATCACACTGCCCTAGATTTAGTAATTCCCAAGTATTAGTGACTGCTCCATGGGATGCAGGTGGCAGATTCTGTGCAGGACAGATGCCTGTACAGAGGTGACACCTGGGTGTATCTGAGTTGCACAACTGGCAATACTTAATCTGTACATGCTGTGTTTGCACACACCAACCAGCACACCCAGGTAAGCACTAATCCATAAAGAGGGACAGCTGCAAATATGAAGGTGAAAATTTGAGAATATGATGATGCATTTCCAAGCAGTTCAGGCCCCAGTTTAACAGCAAGGCTGCCTGGTTTTGTTCCACCTGTGTACAGTGACACAGTCCCACTCCTCTGACAGTGATCTTGTTCTCCAAATAGGAATGACCAACATATTTCAGGAATAGACATCACTTCTTACACAATTTTCCCTCATAAAACGCCAATTTTCAAGGAAATATTAGGGTAGCACAATGTACCAATGAATTCCACAATGACAAGCAGGCACCTAAGTGCCTTTGTTCCTTGGGGCAGGGATCCAGCACCAGCCTAAGGTGACCCAAGAGAAGGCCTGGGGGAAGCTGCCTTGATTACAGGCTTTATCCTGGACCCTTCCCAGACACATGACTTTAATTATCAACTGGCAGTGAAATTGTTACTTATGCAGAGACGTCTGCACTTTCAAATGTAAGCTCCAGAAGTATTTCTTTTAATTATTCATACAACCACGTGTTTCCAAACACATATCTTACCTCTCTAGTTTGATCATTAAAACAGTAAATTCTACCTGCTCACTCCACTTGCTCTGAAAACAAGTGAACTGAGATGTAAATTTTGACTTCCATTTTCACATCTCAGGTACATCAGCCTGATTATTTGCTTCTATGTGGATAGAATCCTGGCTCTGTATGTTAAGAGCTGCATCTGCTCCCCTGTAAACCAACACTTTCCCTTGCTCAGGATGGCTTTTCTCCAGGGGCAATGCTCCCCTGCTATTAGTTTTCACTCTAAACGTGCAGGGAGAAGCAGCAAAGAGAACAGCAAAAGCAGCAACCAGCAGCAGTATGCTAGGAACCCAAATGATGGATTTCCTAACTCTAGAGAACTGCTCTGAGCTCTTCCAGGGAAACAGGAGAGGGCAAGGCAGAAACCTGAGGAGCCAACAAAAGATGCTGGAAAGGCAGAGAAAGAAATGGCTACACCAGATGTGAGCTGAGAACAGTGCAGGGACAAAGAGGGCAGGAGCTGTGATAAGTCACTGTTAGTTCAATTTATACATCTACTAAGATGAGGAAAAAGAGGAATAAAAGCATCATTGCCTCTTAGAATATATGCTGAGCCTTACCTAAATACAAATGTTTATTTATAGTAACTTATTGCTTCAGGGAAAAAAGCAAGAAAGGTTCTCTCACTCGGGCCTTTTGGAGGAAGATGGAGTCTTCATTTAAAATGCAGTGAATATTGAAACTTTCAGTATATATATATATATCTATAATTATTATTATAAGGATGCACTTTTTGCCTATTCATTGAAGTGAGAAAATCCCCTGCAAATTTGTTTTCATTTTTGTTCTGTATTTTGTTCTGTCTGAAAATACGGTAATTGATATTATAAACCTGAAACCCCAAAACTAAACAAAATAGAAGGAAGGGGACATTTCAGATCTTTGCTGAACAGCTGCATTTGCCTGGGCAAGAGAAAGAGTTCTTGATCAATTTAACATTTGTGATGATCTGTTTACTCAACCTCAAATATTTTTCTTTGTTATGCAGTTGTTTATTCTGCAAATGCAACCATTTCCTAACACTCATACCCACCACCCTGTCTTTCTTGTGCAGTCTAGTTTTTCTTTGTTTACACAGTCAACAACTTCTTTCCAAAAATCTGATTTTTTCCAGACATTCACCATAAAATTTTAGAGAGATCTGGGGGATGGAGGAAGCACTTAAAATAGAATAGTGAGCTCAAAAGACCTTTCTCACTTGTGAAGTGACTGTGCATTTGTACTGTAAACAGCATTTCAGATATGCAAGCCACCAGGAATTGCTGGAGATGGAAGGAAATAACTCCTTTGGAAAAAACTATAACTGTTTTCTGTTCTGTTCCAGCCAACAGGGTTCATATTCCCAGAGCCACCCCCTGATTGTATAAACAGACTCTTCTACCATCCTATCATTAGTCCTGGGTTATTGTTCTCAGAGGCCAACGTGGTCTGATTTTTCACCTGTTTGAGCTCCTCTGCCTGTTAAGGAGACTTTCATGGGCCATTTAAACAGGAAGTGCCTCACTGGTGAATTTTTGCTCCTAAAACACCAAATTCTTTTCCACTATTAGGTATATATGTGAACTTCCATGGTCCAGTGTAGGATTTTGTCTTCATGTTCCCTAAATATTAGCAGCTTTCTTTCAACAGTTCTCTAAATATTAGCAGTTGAGTTCTATCTTTATATCCCACTAAATGGACTGTTTTCAGTCCTCAGCTTCATTTAGCAGAATAAATGCAATGGGATGAGTGTACATAAATAACAGTCAAGGCAGAAGAATACAGACACTTAATAAAAGGATGATTCACAGTTCCAGAGGACCCACTGTAAGTGATAAGGCAGAAAGATATTTTTCAATGTAAATACTTACAAATACATAAACTTAGGAACTATCACATTTTTAGTACACAATCTGTGATCCCTTAGTTTTAAACTGTTACTAAAAGGGAAAGATGCTGCAAAAAGCTAATTTCCTACCCTGAATTATTTTGATACAGTTATTGTATAACTCACTGTACAGTAACTCCCAAAAAACTGCAACAATAAAAATCAAGTGTTGTGTGGAAACTTGGAGTGGGGGGAAGGAAAAGACAAAACTAGGTTTGGGGTGGGGTTGTTGCTGGTTTTAAATCAGTTTTCTCATATAAACAGAATTGCATTATGTAGCAGGAATGAACATGCATCTGGAGGAACCTGTAATTGACAGAGCTCAGCTGAGAATAGCATTTCTTTTCCTCTCAACCAACAGCACCTCTTAGAGAACAGTTTCTGTGTTTAAAACAGGTGAAAGCAGCTGCATGACCTCTGCAAAGAGAGGCTCACACTGTCCTGAGACTTTCATAGGAAAACTAGAAGTGTTCTGAGATTTATAGTGCTGAAAGTGAAGACTGATACTTTCCCAGACTGTTGGCTTTGTTTAACAGCCAAAGCCTATAAAATTCCCATATTTGCATATTTTCTTGTGCTGCAGAGCAGCATGTATAACCCAATAAATCTGCAGCAAACACAGAGCAGTACCAGTTCAGTCATTATTGGCCCAAAATTCCTGCCACAAAAGGCAGCACACACCCAGTTCTTACAGGCCAGAAACAAGTTGCATAGAGAAATGAATTGTCTTTCTTACTTTGCAGCAGTGGGAGAAGATCTGACATATGTATTCTTGTGTGTATCGAGACCTACTGAGCAGTGCCATGAGGTGGGAGATAACTGTAGCATCCTGCAAACAAGTGAGAAAAGAAGAGTGTTAACAATGGATTTCAGCACAGCTTCTTTGCAATTTGTAACTTAAAGCAGCACTCCTGATTCTGCACTCAGTGCTCTCCCTTCCACCAAAACTTTTATAGATACAAAGCAAGACCATTAAAAGCAGTTCATTAAAAGCTGAAGGCATGAATAACAGTTCTGAGCCAAATCTCTATGGAAAAGAAACAATAGGTCAGTGCAATTGGAATAAATAGGAATAACAGGAGTAAGACTGCTGCAATTTGCCTCCAGAATATTTGGGACAAAATCAATAAAAGAACGGGGGAAAAACATACCAAAATCAAACATGGCCACTGACAGGGATTAGTCCAGGAGTCACCCTAGTGCTGTCTTACCACCAGTGTGGCTGACTTAGCTCTTCTCCCAGCTCCTAGCCCAAGTGAGCAGGGAGGGAACACAGTGCCAGCCTGGACAGGGCACAGTCCCCTGGAATGATTCATGAGGAGTCATCATGTCCTTTGTCTTGCAGTCAAACACAGGCTATAGACACTGCTGACAGTGTGTGTGACACTAGTGACAGAGAATCCCAAATAAATCAGCAAAAGAAAACCCTTATACTCCAGTGGAAGGCTCCCTAAGCCAAGGCAGAAGATTGGAACAAGATGATCTTTAAAGGCCCTTGCAACCCAAATTTCTCCATGATTCTGTGGCAAGTTCTCTGCAAACACATCCAGTTATTTATCTCTGTGGCAAGTTACAGAACTATAATGTTCTAAAGCTTTCAGTTACTCTTACCAGCATGTTTTAGTGGCAGGAACTGTGGTGATATTAAAAGAAACAACAGGTACTTTAGTTTGGAAAGGGGTAAACTAAATTACTTCCATGAGATAAAGGGAGCTGAGTGAAGGGAAGGCTTGAATGAGCCTTCCTTTCCAAAGTACATGTGCTATGTTAGCTCAAAAAATCTAAGTCACACTCTGTTTTACCTGCACAATGATCAATTACAACCCTCTGATTCAGAGAGAGGTAAATTGAAATTAGAGCAAAACCTTCCTGCACCTCAGTTCCTGTGACAGCACTGAAAGCAGCACCAGCCTGACTGCATCTTCAGACAGACACACTGGTTATGAGAAGTTTTACCTCCCAATTACCTGGGAAATTTCCCACCATAATAAAGTAACAAAGGATCTTCCTAGCAACCCTAGTGAGACTGAGTCTACACTCACAAGCCACAGTTGAAACAATGAGATTCACAAACCCATTAAAATGTTGTCTGGTTACAAAGTAGCTACAGGCAACTTAGGACAAATACCTCAATATCACATATATTGTAAGAAAATTATTGTCCATACAAACAGAACTCAGAGAATTAACAGTCACATTTACCTGCTTGGATCCCAATACCTAATTTCCTCATATTCCCTTTCAACAGCAAAACAAAATTTGTAAAGACCTAGTCTTAAAACATTTGTTTTTAATTGAGGGTTGCTATTCTTTTCCCCAAGTCAGAGAACTGAAGTGCTTCTAACCACCCAAATAACTTGAATTCAAGCTCTTTAAGCTAGAATTGGTTCTTGTATAACTCTCATTTTTAGGAAGCAGTTTGGACTGGAGATCATTCAGCCTTGCTCCTGGCTCAGCCACCACAAACAGCCAGGAGGAAAGAAGGAATAAGGCATGAGAGGCTGACCCAGATTCCTCCCTTAGGAAGTGTGGATCACTGAGCTGTGGTGGAGCACTTGGCAGTGTGGGTTCATTGCTCATTAAACACCTGGTTATTAATCAGTGTAAGATATAATGATCCTCTCAGGTGAACCTCCTCCCTTTTAACAAGGGCCAATACCAGGTGATGTCAAGTTTTCCATCCCAAACCTGCCCAGGAAGCAGGAATGCCTTTGACTTATTTCTAGAGACTGAGACGTCTCAAACTGATTCCTCATTGTCTCAACAGGTGAGTCTCATCCTGCTGCAGTGCCTTCACTCTCCAAACTCCTGTAAGGACAGGACTCCCAGCAGGGAATGCACCTCCTTCTGCAAGGCCAGCACCTAACCTTAACCCTAATATTATTAATAAAATTCTGGAATTGTATCTGGGTCCCACTGAGGAAGGAAAATGGAATCACAACAGAGAACATCTGTCAGGAAACATGCAGAATGCTTTCACGGGCCAGAAACATTTTCTGCCACTGAATCCATTCTTCTGTTTTCAATAAGGTATCAGGAGTCAATAACAGGATCTCAGTCAAACTGGATTTGCCTTAGAGCTTCCATCTACTCAGCAACACAAAACACACCCAGCTATGGTGAGCTAGCTGGTTCACATGGACAATAATCTTGGAATTTAAAGAAGTCTGAACATACACTGTATGAGGTATCAAGAGGTATCTCCCCCTGGACTCCATGTGATTCCCCATTTCCAAGTGTAGCATGGTCACTAAATGGGTCTCAGCACCAAAGCCGGCACAGGAAGCTTCCATTAACAAGAATTCCTCTGGGACAGCAAGTCTGGATATACCTTGGTGTCACAGCTCAGCATCTGACCCTAAAAATCTGCCCTTTCTGAGAGATCAGTGTTCATCTGGATGGATGGATGTGCACATTTTCTCAGTACAAACCCTAAGTTCCTATAGGAAACTGCCCAAATATTTCCACCTTCAAAGAATTATTTTGTCCTTGGAACTGAACAGAATTAATAACACAAAACAATCAAGAGTTTATCCTTCAGACTTCTGTCCAAAAGGAAAAGCTCAAGGAAAGGTGTAGTTCTGACACCCAGCACTTCTGCTGGGAGAAATATTCTGGCTACTACAGATGATCTTCACCTGATACAAAGAGAAAGGAATGTTTTAAGCAGATCTCTTTAAAGCACTTGAATATCCTGGATTTTTATGGAGAAGTCTTCTAAAACATCTAGAATTACTGCAACACCCTTGGAGATGTTAAGCTAACTTCCAACACCTTGTCTTGGAAACAGTCCTGCCCAAGGTTTGACACTCTGCAAATTCTGGGAAAGTTTCCATGTTAGACACAACTCAAGATCCAGCTTTTCAGAAGTTTTTTTCCAGAACTGCTGGGCAGGAATGAAAAGACATTGACAAACCTGGTCTCCTACCTTTTAAAACAGGACCTGAAAATGGCAGAACTTGAGAGACCTTCAAGTGCTGCAGCTGCATAGAGATGGTGACAGTCTCCCCAGAGCTGCTGGGACCAGAAACAAACAGGGAGCAGGGTGGCCAAATGGGAACTTCGAATTCTTTCTGCTGTTCTCAGTGCTGGAATGCCTACCATGAAGTGCTCATTAGGCCCATAATTACTTCTTTAATTGCAAAGTCAATGTCTCAATTGCTGCCTTGTGAAACACAGCTTGCAGCAGTGTGGGCTGGGCTGTACCTTTCAGGAGATAAGAAAAATCTTTTCAAAGGATCCGTATTTAATACTTTTCAAAGCATGGCTTTGGGTAGTCCCACAAGAGAAGGAAAAAAAAAGGACTTCCAGAAATAGGACATTAAGCAAAATCTTAAAATACTTGACTTTGAGGTGTCTAACTGAAATGGGAAAATGGGCTTTACAGGTGAACTAAGGAGCAAGGACCCCCCTCACCTGATGATCATTTCCTGTACTTATGGTTAATTCCAGGACAGTTCATTTCATTTGCCTGAAGGACTGGGGGAGCAGTTGATGTGCAGCCCAGAAAGCAAAGCATGAAACACTAAATCCAGTCTCTCAGGCTTACTGTTCCCATGTTAGAGTTTATTTCTATGCTAATGGTGGTTCTTTCCCATTTCTGTCCATGCTCTACCCCTTCTTCTCCCTTCAAGACATCAAATCTCTCCTCCAAAGAGGCAGCAATTAAAAGTCCCTATTGAGCACTGATCCCCAGGAAGAGATATGGATTGTTAATGGACACAGTCATCTTAAACCCCTCTGTGGATGCTGAGAGCAGGAAGCAGATGCCTCTGCAGTTATCAGCTCTTAGAGGCTGATTTGGCGGAATCTGGGAGCATGGAGTGAAGTCAAAGAAAGACACAAAGAGGAAGCCCTTGAATCATTCTGGAGAGGTGCCTTCAGTATTCACACATAAAATATGCATTGAGGTTTTCCACGCTGAACAACCACAAAACACCTGGAAAAAGGGCAGTGACCAATGGAGGACAAAGCTGGCTCATTGTCTACACATACTAAACGCAAGCTGACTTTCTGAGATGGACTAACTGGCAGACAAAATTCAGAATAGGTATATGGTTAAGATCGAGTCCATAGAAAACAACAAGTTTGCATACCTGTTTCTGGAATTAAAATGTAAAAATTAATTGGAAAAAGGAACAGAGAACAAAAAAGATATAGCAGCAGTGCACAACAACTAGATAAAAAATCATTAAGAAAATCTATTGACTATTATTATGTAGAGAAAGTATGATATGAGAGGCCAGCTGTGCCCTTCTCTGTAAGCATCAAGACTTCCCGAGCAAGCAAAAACTCCCTGTGAGTGGGACCACAGTGGTTCTCATTGTGGGTGCCCAGTTACCCTCAGAAGCTGGAGCTGCTCTGTGACCTCCCCCAGGCTGAAGCAATGCTCCCATTTTCCAAGCAGGAAGAGACTGCTGGTCCTCTACAGCTTTCATTCCATGGCTCACCTTACTCTTCACACTGGGACAAAGGAAGCAGCTAAACCCTCCTTGCCCCTCCTTCCCAATAAGAGGCAGTGCCTGGGTTTGGGCAAACCCCAGAGACAGCAGAGGTTCTGCAGAGAGGGCTCTGCCCAGTCACCTAACCGGGGCCAGCACCAACAGCCCTGCTGGCACATGCTCCAGGATGAACTCAGGATTTCAGCAACATTTTCTATCCTCCTGTCACTTAAAAGCATACCACACATATACCAACCAAGAGCAGAGACATTTTAGAGGTGAAGCTCTTCCACTGGCAGTGCAAAAACTGAGCAAGCCCTCTCCCATCTGCAGACGGAGGACAGAGTCGGAGAAAACTTTAACTTTCAGAAAGTAAATGTTGCCAGAATAGCTCTGATAATAGTACCTCTAAATACCATTTAGAGACAGTTTTTCCTCCTTAAGATTGCACACAAGTCTGAACATGTAGGTATTTTCTTTAGCAGTGGGCTACCTTGGTGACCAGCATATACCAAAGCAGCCATAAATGTTAGGGGTGCCAAATGCTTTACAGGTAGGTGAGAAGTGCTAATGGTGTTGCTCAAACAAGGCCTTGTTACTACTCCAGACAATAAGATTTTTCACTCCCACCCCCTCCATAGCCTTTAAAAAGACAGAATAATCTGCTTACAACTTACTGTGTACAGCAGATCCTCTGGAGTTACAGGGCTGATGAAAATGGTGCGGAGACATCGCAGGCAAGCTTCAATAAACTTCAAATCTGGCGAGAGCAACCCTACAAATATGGGCAAACCATCCATTCAGTCTCATTATCTTTGTTTATTTCAGTACTTTAGGAACGCTTACTAACACAGATCCATTAAGGGAGGAGTACCTTGCAATAAGGCTGGGATAATATGGCAGTCTAGGAGGGATTTGACATTGTTCTCAGTCCCCATGGCAAGGCTGCCCAGGACCACTGCACATTCTGTTCTCAGCTCCGTGCTTGAGGTCTCTTGCTGGAGTAAATACAGCAACCTGCAAAGACAAGTACTTTTAGAGGAAAATTCATATGGAAGAGAAAAGAAAAATAAAGAGAATAATCTGAATCCTGCTATGTAAAGAGGATGAAAACCTTAATAGAAAGATGAAGACTGAGCAAAAGAGTAGAGTAACACTTCATTCACAACCTTTTCACACTGTGTGTTCATACACAACTTCTACTTGGTGTAGAAAAATACCCCACTGCTTTTTGTTAAAAAGGTATTGCCACAGTACTGATATCCAGCATGGGGCTTTCAGGATAACAGGGAGCTCCCAAACTTCAGTTAAAGGAAATGAGTTTGTAGTTTGAGGCTGATGGGAAAGGGAACCTTAACACCTAAATCCACTGTGGGGATTGTTATCTTGGGCAGTGATTTCTTCTGGGTCACAACTGCAAAGTAACTCCATCACCAAGCACAAGCATGGGGAGGCCTGAGAGTAATCTGAGTTTGGAACACTGAGAAATTATCATATACACAAAGAAAGCCCAGCAAAGTTTTATGTGCAGAAAGGAAGCTCTGCTGGCGCTAAAAAGGATCACTTCAAGCCTAAAGCACATCTTGCCAATGGTGTAGTTTTGGTCCCAATCAATTTGAATTCTTTCTATAGTATCAAGAAGTAAAATACATAATCGGTGGTATGCAAAATCATCACTAAGGAAAAATAGCACTCCCTCAATCCTGTGGAATCAGGTAACTTCTCACTATACTATTACTTTGTTACAGATAGGTGATTTTTTTTTTTCTCTGCCCTCTAGATTCCTGTCCTCTAGTAAGGACAGGAAACAAAAGCTTCTATGGTCATGTACAAATGTACTGAGAGATGCTGGCTAAAATTCATCCTGGAAAAGAAGAGGATATTGAGCTCCAATGTGGAAAGCACAATTTCAACTACTGTTCTAACTGGCTGACTCCTCTGTCTGTAAGTGTTGGTAAATATTGATCTAATTACTAATTAAAACATGTCAGTACCAATAACTTTTTTAAAAATAGCTTTCCGTAACCTAGAGGTCAATTTATAAATTCAGAAATGCAAGAGTATTTCCTTCTGTTCTCACCAGAAAGTCCTGAAGACCTGCTCTGTGTCTTCCCTGTACAGACCACACCAAGGGCCCACTGATTATCAAAGCCTTCAACAAATAACCTGCTCCTTGGATGCAGACATGTTCAGTCACAGAATCACTAAAGCTGGAAAAGTCCTCTCAGATCATTAAACCAAACTGTTAATCCAGCACTGCCAAGACCACCACTGACCCATGTCCCTAAGTGCCACATCCACACAGCTTTTACCTCCCTGCAGGGATGGGGACTCCAATGCCCCGGGCAGCTGTGCCAGGGCTGGGCAAGCCTTTCCAGGAGGAATTGTCCCAATATCCATCCTGAACCTTGCTGGCACATCTTGAGGCTGTTCTCTCCCCTCCTGTCCCTGTTCCCTGGAGCAGATCCTGACCCCCTCTGGCTGTCCCCTCCTGTCAGGGAGTTGTGCAGAGCCAAAAGGTTCCCCCTGAGCCTCCTTTGCTCCAGGCTGAGCCCCTTTTTCAGCTCCCTCAGCCTCTCTGGAGCTCCAGCCCCTTCCCCAGCTCCATTCCCTTCCATGGACACACTCCAGCCCTTCAATATCATGTCCTAAAAAGGCTTTTTTTTTCCCAAAAGGATTTTTAAAAAATTCAAAAGCACATGAAATTCTGAAGGCTTTTCTCTTCTAAGGAAAGTAATTGCTATTTTCTTTCCCAACACTCCACACGTGGAACAAATGTTACAGCTCTGCTTCTCTTAAAGAGCAAAAATTAAACACGCTGGCTACAATCTAAAGTCTAACATGCTTAAAATAGAAAGCCTTACTTAAACTTTATAATTAGTGAAGATCAAAATTTAAGTTCCCTTTTCACATACAGTAAGTTTCTGAAATACTAATAATATCCTTTTCTACAGCTTTAAAATAAGTCTGAGGTTCAGCTCAGGTGTTCCATAGCTAGACATGCATACTGTAATATTTTCTATTTTTGTTCTTAAAAGACAGAACTGACACCAAGTAACATTGAAAATTAAGTAGTTCCATGACAAACTATAAAATTAGAAAAAGGTTCAAGAGAGGAGAATCCATATAGTCACTAAAGTGAAAACTGTTAATTAATAAAGTACTGTCAAGCATTAAAGACAAAGATCCACATCCTTCTATTGTCCATGGGAACATCCTGGACTGGTTTGTTGTTCCCAGGCCCAGCCTAGACCAATTCAGCAAAGATGTAATGTATTCCTCCTTTACATTAAAACTATCAGGATGAAAAGGTAGAAAAATTGCATTTATATGCAGGGGACAGAAGGGAAGATTATAATTTGGATTTTGGAAAATTAAAAATACAATTAAGGCGCTTGTTCATAGTTCACATGTTCTAAGAACATGGTGTCCCTGTGTAACCTGGATCCCTGATCTGCAGCCTTATCCCTTATCAGCCAGCCTTTGGATTCCAAACCAGCAAAAATACTGCAACAAGGCTCTGCTAGAACCACCACAATACGCTTTTGTGTGCTTCAGGGGAAAAGAAAAACACAGAAAGACAGAAAAGGCATTCTAAACAGTAAAAAGGTGCTAACGTTCTTGTTGACACTCTTCAGCCTGTGGTCCTGCAGTAAAGCTCATTACAGCAAACAGGAAATGAAATAAAGCTGATGGAAAGATCTCACATCTTCACTAGCATTTTCCAAGGTTTAAAATGCAGTATTTAGATTTTTTCTGAACTTCTGTAAGGCTTCTTCAGGTATTTTCCACTTACATTTCTATAAAATACAACTTCTGCCATTTGTACCTGCCCTTCTAAGGGCTATTAAGTGATTCAGGCTTTTTTTCCCAGATGTCAGGAATGATATCCAGGAAATGATATCCAAATGAGTAAAGACAGCAAATGCATCCAGTGAGACACTCCAATGGACCCCATGAACAACCATGCCAAGAAACAGAAATAAGGTCAGCTGGAGGCATGATGTACACCTGGGAAAAGCCAGGTGTACATGGGTTACTTTAAACTAGAAAACTTTCAAGGGAAGCAGCTGCTGGACAAAAGGAAACTACAGTGGCTTAGCAAGGAAGAGACTCAGCTCAGATTTCCCTTTCCTTTGCCGATGACTGAGAAGGGGGTGATGCACCAGAGTTTCACACCATAACACAGATGCGCATGATTTAGACCTCCCCAATCCAGTCTGAGCACTCACCTCAGTTAAAAAGAACAGAAATGCCTTTTTTCATTCTCCATCCCATTTACAAATTGTCACAAAAATCTCTTGAGTTCCTAAAACACCTGGGGAGGAGATGAAACTCAGCACTTCCTCAAACCCCACAGGAAAGCACGTGGAGAAAGGGCCCAGAGTAACAGTATGAGTGCTCTGAAGCTCAAGACATCTTTCAACACAGTATGTCAATAAATAAAAGCTTTAATTGAGCCATGATTATCTGAACATTTATTACCAGTCCCCTTGCAAAGGGGATGAATGAACTCTTTGTGGAATTAGCATGATTGTTATTATATCTTATTCTGCCGTGGAAGATGCTTCTATTCCAGTCCATTGCAAGAAAGCCCAAAAGCTCTGCCCTGGGAAACGTCTGTGATGAACACACATATGAAGGCACTGCTGAGGTGAGCTGCCCCTGCTGGCCGACAGAACGTGGAATAAAAAGTCACTGCATGCACAGAGGTGATCCCTGAACGTGCTGGAAGTGAGAGTCAACCCAACTGTGAATGGAATTAATGTACTGAGAATAGCTCAAACAAGGCAGGACAACAACCTTTCTTTCTGTCTGTTCTTTTTAATGCTATAAAGCACTACTTTTCAGACATAACAGGAAGCAATCACTTTCCACAGAACTTCCCAATGACAGAACTAAGTATAATTTTAAAAGCATTCAGAATGATTTCTGTACAATAATATGTAAAGTGACAAACTAAACAGCTATAGATTTTTACACATGAAGATTCAAAAATTTAGTGATTTTTATGACTATTCATCACGGAAATTTATCCTGAAGTGAGTTTCCCTTTTGAAAGCAATGGTAATTCCCAATCTCCAGAGGCTGGATCCAAGGGACCTGGGCTAACACTACTCCCTAAAAAGTCCTACAAAGCAAAGACAACTGCTTCTGAAATATTTCACATGGTGCAAACAGTTTTTTAAAAGAGCCAGCTTGAGCAGTATGCAGTGCATAAGTAGAGAGGTTGGCTGCACAGAAAGCTTTTCCCTTAGGAATAAAACAAGGAGTCTCAGCTTGCAGCTCTAGCAATTTATCCTAATGCTTGGATATCCTCACTAACATTAATATTCCATGAGCTGTTCTATAGCCTGCATCCAGTCTGATTCTTGTTCATGTAACTAAATCCAGCTTTGGAGAGTTTCCATATCTACTGAGCTGCAGGAGGTCTGGATTTGAAACTCCATTTGTTACATGACTACAATCAAGTTTTCCCTCACCTTCCCCTTTACTGATGTTCCATTTGAAAGCAGCCCCCGCTCCCCCCATGGAGCCCTGTTTACAGCAGGAATAATTCCCCAGCACTGCATGGATTCCTGTCCTGGTTCCCACCCTGGTGCTCCCAGCTCCCTCGAGGTGCTCACACAACCCCTCCTAGAGTGACTTGAAGGTTACTGAGGTGGCTGCAGCATGGCCTCTCCTCTTGGTGACCAGATCAAAATTGTCCATCCCAATGCATCAGCACTGTCAGATCTCCATTCTGAGATGAATTTATTCCAATGTTCCCCCTCAAGACTGTTCCATGACCCACTCAGCAAAACATAAATACATCCGCTCTTTGGAGCCATTTAGAGAAGAATAGGTGGGATCAACAAACTGAAACCAAACAGAGATAAATTTACACCAACAGCACTCAGAGCTTTTTAACTTACCAAGTGAATTACACTAGTTCAGTTTAAGACTATTTTTGAGATGAAAAAGCCTTTTACTTCAAAAAAAGTGTGTTAATAGGTATTACATAAAGCAACATCTTCACCTAGTCTTGCTTCAACCTTCTTATCACTTTGCTCAAGACTGATGTCTTATTCCTAGTTCACCATTGGACTGTTCATTCCATTTACTTTGATAAAATACATTCAAGTTTTATTCTAAGTCTTCCAGAAAATCCTGTCTGAATTAGAATTATCAGCCAGCTTATGACCATCATCTGAATAACTACTGTTCACTTAGACAAACCAATTTTAAAAGGTTTTTGTCTGAGGATATCAAGTGACCTTATACCAAAAATCAAGCTGGTTTTACTTCTCATTCTCCTGCAGTTTGAAATTCTCCGTTGTATACTAAGAGATTACAGTCTCAATGAGTTTGATATCACCAGCCAATATCCTGCATCAGCACATGAAAGAGGATCCTATGAATACATTTTTGAGTAATTTTGTACAGATTTGACTCTTGCAGCTCCTTAAGAACAAGTAACAAGAGTTATCATAAAGCTACCTTGCACATATTTTTAAACTTGAAGCTTAAAATTCTAATAAAAACACACAATAGAAAAGGTGTCATTAGAAGCATATCTTGCATTAACAACTTTCTTTTTGCTATCAGAACAGGCACTTCAGAGATACGGGGTTGTGTAGCTTCTAAACAACAGCTCTGATATAATTCAGCTGACTGCAAATATTTGCCTTGACTCACCTGTACTCCACAGCTGGGTTAGAAGAATAACTTGTTCCAGTTATACACATCATCCTTGTGGAGAGAGTTATTCCTCATTAAGAGATGTCTAATTATGCAATCAGACCCTGGCTCCTGACTTGATTTCCTTGTGGACAGAGGACAACCACAGGAGAGCCTCTGCTCCCCACCTATTTCACCACCCTAGAGCAAAGCAAGGCTTTGAAAACACCAGCATGGCAGGTGAAGCTCCTTCCCCTGAGACAGCAAACTACAGCTCCTGCACACAGATCCCTACCCTGGGGAGTGCATGACAGAAAATCCCAAAGCAAACTGCACAATGCACAGAACAAGGCTCCAGGAAACAATTGCATCCTGACCTCTTAAGGACATCCAAGAAGTTGGGACTAAACACTCCCTAATGTGCATGACAGACCTCAGAATACAGTGTCCAAGTGCATGGTGTTCCTGGAAGCAAGCTGGGAGCGTGCCAGGGATGATGAAAGTCCCAGAAGATGTGCAGACCTGATAACAGCACATTTACTAACATCCCCAGCAGAGGCCAGGCCTCAGCTCCTGCAGGCACCAGGACAATCAGGTGGGCCCAGGAGTGCTGGAGGCAGGAGCAGTTCTGACACATCCTCAGGCCTTGTTCCAAGGCAGGATCAAACATGGAACCATGGAAGTGGCTGTCCTGGCTGATTTTCCAGCTCCCATTGATGGAGATCTATGGCCCTCAGCATTTCAAGGCACATTTCTCCACTGCTGTAGGGCAAGTCCTGCTCTCCCCATTCTCTGCTCATCTGTCTTGTTTTTAACTCCACAGAACAAGACCTGCTTTTTGGGAGAGTTAGTTTTGTGTGACTACTGAGCTGAGGCAGGTCTTGGTGCAGTCAAACACAAGAAGTGGAGGCAGGACTTGGTCAGAAGCACAGAGGGTGGCTCTGTGAGAACAGCTCTCTTACATCAGCCTGGCTTTTCACCTGCACCTTTACCTGCACTGCCTGGGGCAGAGCCACCTAAAGCATCTCCCTTCTCATCTTTTTTACCAGGTTACACAGTTATCAAAGCAGCAATCTTTTACTCTTTTCACAAACTCTAAAAGAACAGTGCCTGAAGGAATTTGATTATGTTTAACAATAAATCAAAATATAAAATTTCATGTTGGTGTTCTTACAGCCCTAGAAACAATTTAAAAGCCCAATAAATTCTTACTAGTTTTCACTTCCATAGGCAACCTAACAGTCTGCTGTGCAGAACTCAAAATTCAAGTGATGGAATGGAAAACAGTCATTCAGCTGTTCTACACAGCCATTAAAATGGACTCCAAAGAAATTTCAAAAATTCAAAAACCCCAACAGTTAAATAGAATCACTAATAAATGACAGGGAAAGGTTAAAATTACACAAAATTCTTTGAGGTGCACCTACCTAGAGAAAGCTTTGGGAAGAAGTGCATTACCACCATACAGTGCCAAATACTTGACTTCATGAGATAGGGGAACAATTAGCTGGAAGTTAAAAAATCTTTTTCAGTAAGTGACAAGAATGATTTACTGGTTTTGTTAAAGGCCCTGGGTGGTTGGGATTAAGATTTGATTTTAAAACTTTAATTAATTATTTAATTTATTAATTTTGGAGCAACTGAATAACTGAAGCTTTTAAAGAAGTGAACTAGATTTTAAATATTGAACTCTCAGCAATAATTAGATCAGCAGTAACTTGATTCAGGTAAGGGGTTTTGTCAAATTAACACAGATCAGAGTTTCAACAGGTAACTTCAACAAACACGAAGCCAGAGCTATGCTCTGCTCACTGGAATTTAACATTGCAAAGCTGACTTATCAGGAACTTCCTTGTGCTCACTTCACTGAAGGGTTTCCTTTTCCAGTTCCACCTCTGTGAGCCATTTACATTTCAGAGGATTGGGAGCCAGCAGCACTACAGACGGCCACTAGATGAACAGCACTTAGTTCAGAAGCCCTGTGAAGATGACTTGGAAAAAAACAATTCTGCTTTGAACTGATGATTCAATCATTTCCCTGTGATTTCCCTGAGATTTAGGCTGTAGGAGGAACTAACAAAAAGCATTAAATATTGAACTTGGACTCCAAAGAGGTGTCTGATGTGGTGACAGAGGCAAAAGCAGCAGGATTTGTTCTTATAAAATTGCTGAGTAAAGGGGCACTCCAACAATTGCTGTGGACTTCTTGGTCTCTGCTAGCACCAAAGTGGGGTAGAAGGAAAAAAAAGCTGAAGGACAATACTAGTAGGAAACTATTTTTCCCAATGCTATTGTGTCTTAGCTTTAAGTTTGTCTGCCACTGAAAGAATTTGGCCTTAAAATAATTTTTCCCCTCTAAACTTTAAAAATTCCATTTTCTAGGACTACTACTAAAAAGCAAGAATTTCAAAAAGTAACATTTCTGCAGCCCTGACAGGGGCCCAAGGCCAGCATTCCATGAGAATGGAAATTCTATGATTCTAGGAAGAGATACAGAAAATCACTTCTTAGGAAACAAAATCCACACACAAGCTGGCTATTTCCATTCTGAACATCCAGGGCCAAGTCTGTGCACATTTTTGTACAGTTTTAACACCTCCTAGTTTTAAATTTCAGACATGGCAATTCTGCAAGCCTTCTTTAACAACCTTGTTTTTCCTAGCACCCTCTTCAGAACAAATTGCCCAGAGGTGACCACAGATCAGGCTGAAATTTAAAGGGTCTCAAAAAAAATCATTTAAGGTATTGATACATGTCCCTTTCCAAAGATGACACTACTGAACAGCCAGATCATAGACTCAGGAGGCCACTGGCCCAGAAATGACAGGAATCCACCATTCTTCCACAGCAACTGCTTCCTTTGTAGGGAGATTTTCAAAGGACTTTTCATTTTTTTGCAATATTTTAAAATAATAGGGCTATTTCATATATTCCAGCAGCATCTGGCCTGATTTCCAACAAAAGATGGTTTCTAGACCTGTTTCCAAACCCCATATATGAGTCTGCTCTAATATTTGAACACACTGTTTTCTTTTCCACTGAGTGACAGGTCTGAAGGGGTTCCTTGGGTCTAAAAAGTATTTTTTGAAAGCTTGATGGAGGAATGCTTGGGGAAGGAGAGAGAAGCAAGAAATGAGTAAACAACAAGCTGAACCACAGGACAAAGCAGCAGCAGGATTCTAACAACTCCCATTAGAGAAGAGAATCAACTTCCCATGGGAGCCTGCAACTGAACTCTGGGAAAAGAAAACTGTTCTTAAAGACTTAAAGAATGCCAGGTTGGTTATTCCTCTCCTCACTGAGAGGCTTGGCTTTGCAGATTGGAATTCCACAGGCTCCTGCACTCCACCAGCTCCACTGATTAGAAGGCACATCCAAAGAGCCAATGGATTCCCACCTCCTTGACAGAGAACAAGCAAAGGACTCCTCCAATCCAGGCAGTCTATAATCCAGTGAAGTCTGCAACACCTTGAGGAAATTGTAAAGCCTTCAGAAAGGCACTTGGGGGCAGGTGATGTCAGGTTATAGCCAGGGAGGATCATCTTTGGTCACAATAACTCAGTATTTCAGCTAGTCCTCCAGTCTGAAGAGCCTTTTCTGAAGATTGCTGAGAGACTTCTGATCATTTGAGAACAACTTGTCCTGAAGAGAGGACAAGTGTGATAGTTCACCTTTTAACATTTCCCAGGGCCAGTTATTCCTCTGCAGTTGTAGATTAACTGTATAATTTATCTGAGCAGCCAGAAGGCATTTAACAGCAATGAAGAAAAAAGCACTTTTGAATTTTCCTTACTGGGCACAGAACAAGCAGCAGCAAAAAGCAGAATAACTGAGGGAACAGAAGTCCTACAAAACATAAGAACAGGTAGATTCTAGATTTGGAAGGTGAAGATCTTCAGTAGCTTTTAAAATGGGAACCACAAGAACCAGTAGAACTTGCAAAAAGCCCTAAGGCCTGTTGCTGATAGAAATTCCTTAAGTTTCTCATCATCTTCCACAAATGCCTATTTTCATCTTTTCATTTCCTGTGAAGTCTTCTCTTCATCTGTTTGTATCTGGTCAAAAGGGAAGATAATCCAGCAGGTCTTGTACAGAGGGTGGCCCCACTGCTAATTCCTAGAGAGTTTCAAGGGCCAGCCTTGGCACAAACTCAGTCTGTCAGTGAGAAAATACTCTCTGCAAACAAAAAGCATTTTTGACAAGGCAGCAGCAGCTCTCAGGCAGAATAGTTTGGGACCTGGTTGCCATTTAAGCAAAAAGATATAGGTGGGTGCAGGATTCTGACAGCACAAGGACTGCAGTGCTCAAGGTTTTCATTCTCCATTGCTGCAAACTGATGCTGAAAGAAAGCTGGAGGAGAAGAGGGATGAAACCAAAGCTGTAGTGAGCAGTCTAGGAGCTAAAGTTACCTGTTCTATTTGTACTAGTGGAATCAGGGTCCAGAAAATGTTAACATCAGCTGAAGCAGCAAGGTACAATAAAGTATGATCAATGGGTTTTAATCCTCTGAAGCAAGTGGAGCAGACAAGCAAATTATCTCAGATGTTTTTCAATACTTTAAATTAAATCTTTAAAATAACCTTATACATTTTCAGTTATGAACTCACCAGGCAATTAGCTGAAGAACAGGATTAAGATACAACCACTTTCATCCATCATTAATATCAATGTCAAAAAAAATATTTTATTCCTGTGCTGATAAAGTTCAATAAAAACACCAAGACTACTTTAGAGAATGCTATGAAATTCTAAATGAAAAGCATTACTCAACAGCTTGTTCTGTAATACACGAGTTTAACAGATATTTCAAGTCTCTCTCAGTTATGTTAAAGAAAGTATTCAGTCAACTACAATCAAAGTTAAAACAAAAAAGTGCCTATGATCAAAGGATCATTATTCCAGACCTGTTGTGAATCAGTGAAAAGGAGAGTAGCAAAGGACATACCTTGGAACTGCTCCCAAAACAATCAAGTTGGCTTTTTGTTTGTTGTTTCCAATTACAGCATTTTTCATATCTCTGTAAATCCAGAAAGAAAAACAAACCCTGGTAAATTATGCTGAGGTACTGAGGGCTTATCTATAGAATTTACTATTTCCATGAGGCTTATCAAGCAGTTTTCCACATGTCCATGCTGCAGCTACAAACTGGGCAGTGCTTCAGGACAGTTTCCTCAGCCCACAGGACAACACCCCAGAGCTCTGGGACTCCACTATCCCAGGTCCTGCAAGTAAGCAAAACCCCAAACTATCTCACATGCACACCATACACCAAGAAGTCTTATTACTGAGAAAAACTAAATATACTGGTTCTTTGTGCCCATATAGTCACTAGACTTCTAAAACAATTTAAAAACCCCACTATTGGTTGGGAAGTCAAATATTGGTATTTTAAAGTATTAACTGAATAGTCTACTGGGTGCAGGAAAAGACAGGCTAAGAAAAAGGAACAAGGAACCATCACCAGTCTCTAGAGACCAGGCTTTTACTCTCCTCTTCACCCCAGGCTTCCTTTCGTGTATTTCAGCAGGACACCTAAACATCTGTACATCAAAATCTCAGGAATAAAGTGGAAACCAGAGCATTTTCCTGCCTGAGAGCCACTGCAAGGTTACACACATTACAGGCATTCATACTGTGGTACCAGAACATGGGAAGCACTTTGGAAAGAGGACACTGGTTGCACACACTAAGAATTCCTATGCAAACCTGTGGTTTGCAATCTTGTTTGGAAATTGCTACTGCATCCCAAGAACTACCACCACCTGCTCTTTTTTCTCTTCAGATGAGCACATAGAGCATACATGAACATCCAGAGAATCTGAAAGCAAACTTGCAACTTAGAACTGGTTTCAGAATGTGAAGATGATTCATTTCTAGAAAGCTTTCTAGCTGTTGGGGCCTTTAAGAGCAGAGAATAAAGAGAGATCAACTTCAGGTAATTCTTTATCAGCAGAAAACCAAAACTAGATTGACTATAGTGTTAGCAGCAAAATTGGTAAGTTAATCACTATACATATAATCTGTTCAAACAATTTGGGAGTGTTAGGGGTTGCTTTAAGTGAGCACATTTTCTTGCCTCTATGGCTCTCCTAGCTGTTACCTGCAATTCTTAAGAAACATGGAATAGCCCTGTCTGTAAGATCTGCCCTGGCCAGCAGAACACTACACAGTCCTTTGGTGTCCACTAAAAAAGCAGATTTCACTGCACCAAGCAGCTGTCCCGAGTGCCCCAAGTTTAGCAACTCCCTCCATTAGAGCCGTAAAAAATATCTTACTTAGCCAAGTCAGGCAACATGTCACTGGCACAAACAGGACCTTCATAAAGCTCAGTTAGCAAAAGGCAATTGCCTGGTCTCCCTGAATTTCTCCAAGTGCTCTCTCCTTGCATGCACAAGAGTACTCCAAGGTAGCTCCAAGTCTAGCTGTGATCTTGGAGTTCCTGCACAGGAGCTTCACTAAAAGCAGCTCAGCTGCAGCTCTGTGCACACCCAAATCCAGCAGAGTCAGGAACAGCAACTGCCAGCCCAGCACAGCTCCACTTAGCTCAGCATCAGTGGGAAATGCTGCCCCTTCCTGTAGTGTCTCCCTAAGTCAGGTAACTTCACACCACAAGGCAGGAGGTAGAGGAGAAAGAGTAAGGTCAGGAGACAGGCTAAGCTGGAAGCCCCTGAAAATTCCACACATGGAGTTGAAGTTGTCACTAAAATCATAAACAGTACTTCAGTGGTTTCTATGCTGAACCCTTCACATTAAAGGTAATTTTTAAAAGTTTGTAAAATACAAGAGTCAGTCCTAAACAGTGGCAGAAGCAATGATGAGATGTCTCAGAGGAATAATAGAAACTGCACCAAAAGATGTGTCCAGTTTAGATACTCAAGTGCTCAGGCCACTCCAGGACTTCTGAAGAGGCTGCCTCTCCCTGCTACCCTGAGGTACCAGAGTCATAGGAAAAGCTGCACCATATCCAAAATCTGCAAAGGCATCTCAGGGAGCTAAAGAGGAGGCACTAACCAAGCACTCTGAAAATTAAAAAACATTTTAGTGATGTTTTAATGCTCTGCTCAGGTGATTTTACACTATATTTTCTGTTAAAAAACACCCCAAACAAAACTGAAAACAACACAACCCAACTTTTGAGACTCCTGCCCCAATCTCTAACAGAATGGTTTATTAACCTTATAACCACTTAATAAATATTGTCTATTAGAATTTGATTTAGAGACCCTTTCACAAGTAGCAGGAACATAGCCAAGTTCCATAACACTCAAGTGGAGAGGGTTAATGAGGGCACAGTTCTGATCTGTAAATGATTCAGATGAATTTCTCCATCCCACATTCATCAAGTTCCTCAGAAAAGTTATGTCAGATAGGTAAGAAATAGCACAAGCTTGAAATTTCTCACTGGTCCAACACATGTACATTTTACCAACTTCAACTTGCAGGCAAGTCAAACACCTCCAGGTTGGTAACATGACCAGAACCTGCCAGAGAGAGGACCCCAAAGGTCTCAAACACCTGTGTGCATTATGGCACTCCCAAGTTCCCTGCCAGGCTTCTCTCTTCCAAGCAGCCTCCTACAGAAGTGACCCTATTCAACACTCAGGACATCATGGATATGGAAAGCAAGAACATTCTTAGTGCCATATTTGAATGTGGCATAGTAGACTTTCTTTTGTGTACTATGAAAAATAATAATGTAATTCCATATGATAATTTATAGGGATTTTCGTGGTCAGGAAGCTAATTCCCAAAGAAGTAGGGAACTACCATATGCTGTCCTAGACTACCAGGTCTTTGGTGAATCTGAAACCTTGGAAAAACAGAAGGCAACTCCCTTATTTGAGCACATTACCTCCAACAAGTTCAAGCCTGACTGATTTCAGATCCAAGACATCATGAGATACATCCAAGGAAAAAAAAGCAGCAAAGATCACTATCTTGTACAAGAGGTAACAAAGAAACCTCAGAAACTGCGTCCAAAAGTAACCTCCCCTTTATTTCCAAATGCCAGGCACCCTGCTCCCATTTCCTCGGTGCAAAGGAGTCCTTGGCATGAGGACAAAGGGAACAGCAGCAACAATGCATTAGAGGGAGATGAGAACTTCAGGAGAACACAGCTGCAGGCCTAACCTGTGACAGGACCATGATGCAGAGGGAGATCCAGCCCTTCCAACTCCCAGCTCCAAGGCTGGGAGCTGGGTGCCAGAGCAGCCTCCCAGGAAAAGCTCTGAGCTGGCACCTGCACCCAGAACTCCTCAGCACTACTGAGCTCCTCAGCTCACAACAGGACTCTGTGGAGAGTCCAAAGACAAACCTGAAGCTCCATAAAACATAGCCCTTAAGATGTATTTGAGGCGGGTTGGGTTTTTAGTTTGGGTTTTTTTAATACTCTGCACACTAAATCTTATAGTTTAGATTCAAACTAAATTCCAAATCATTTAACAAACCAACTTGAATTACAGTCAATTTAATGCATAGATTTAAAATCTGATATTTATGCTGACATGTATTATAGTGCAATAAAGTAATTTACATGAAAAAAATCTGCAAGAAGGAA
Organism: Thryothorus ludovicianus; assembly: GCA_013397245.1. Lineage (NCBI taxonomy): Eukaryota > Metazoa > Chordata > Aves > Passeriformes > Certhiidae > Thryothorus > Thryothorus ludovicianus. The sequence continues at coordinate 319,921 of VZTB01017962.1, read as the reverse complement.
TAATGAGGCTGCCAACAATAAAATACTGCAGCAATCCTAACTAAGTGCTTGGGAATATTGCTTCCTGAAGTGCTAAACCAGCTTTTTCACTCTCTTATTGCTTCTTAAAGAAATAAAAATATCGTTTCATCAGTTCAACCCTTTGACCAGTCAGCTTTAAGTTATGAAACAAACCTAGGAAAAAGCAGCAAGAGTGATTTTCTTCCTACAAACTTGAAAAAAGCAGAAAAAACTACTGGGTAATGTTTATAATCTCTAACAATGTTTTGGAACATTGCAACCCAAAAGCAATCAGTTCAATTAATTAGCTATAAATACAGTGCAGTGTACGCTAGTATATGAATACAGCATGAGTGTTTCAAATATTTTAGGAATACTTTGAACTAAAAAAAAATCTAATTTCCATCTAAATACAGCTTGACAAGAGTTACAAGAGGAACTACTTTGCCAACTGTGTATGAAGTTCTGGTTTTATTCTAATATTTAATGTGTAATTGTTTAAAGGTACCAGATATAGCCACTTCAGATAAGCAAGAAGTGATATTTGTGAGTAAAATACAGTCTTTCAGTTTCAATGATTCCTAACCAATAAAATCCAATATTATTAAATGTCTACATCCTGAGAAAAGTAGTAGTCAATGAAAATTACTGTTGCAGAAGGAACTTATGGCGCTGACCTTTATCCTATGCAGCAGTTACTGAAGTTCAACATCTTCATGAAATCAGTTCTAAGTTTGGGACTCCTTCCACAGAATAAAACCCCAACGAGACAGAAGAGTGAGCTCAGGTCCCAGCTGGGAAAGAACAGACTTTCACAGCATTCCCAGTGAGCTCTCATACCTGCATCTCTCCTGCAAAAGAAATCCTGAGAAAGCAGCATGGATACAAGGACACCCACGTGACAATTTGGCTCTACCTCCATTTTTAAATACAGCAAATTAAGCACAAACAGAACAAATTACGAAATTCCTTCAAGAAGCCCTGGATCTTTCCTACATCACCTTCCACCAAAACAACACAAAAGATCTTGAAACGAGCCAGGGTGACTCGAGGAAGCAGCCACAGGAACTCCACAGAAGAGGAGGAAATAAACAGCCTGCATGACATTTCCTCATCGTATGGCTTTTGAAAACAGTAGGGAGCAGTATCTCAGGGGTTTCTACACAGAGAAGGGTATCAAACATGAGCTGAACAACCGCAGAAGGAAAAGGAGCCCTGGGCACCCCCAGCTAATGCTTTCACTTTTAGTATGCAACAGTTCCCAGAGAGTCCAGTTATGCAGCCAGATGAAGCTCCCAACACAAAGCACTGCCAGGGCTGGAGATTTACCTACCAGGGGCTGACTTTACAACAGAGTGACACAAAGTAGCATTCTTACAGCTTTCAAAAACTCAAAATGCTACCTTCTAAAAAGCTGAGGCACTGGCAGCTGATACAGGGACACAGCTCAGACAAAAACCAGCTGCCCCAACTGCAGGAGAGTTTCTGAGTTTCAGGATCATATAAGCAAATGGCACCTGCACTGACTGGACTACAGCCAGAAGCTCACTGTGGAGGGGCTAAGTTTGGCTTCCTACAGCTTTTGTCTCCTCCTCCTGCTCCCTTTCCTCCACTCTCCCATTTTTATAGACAGATGCAAAATGATGTCAGGAATTAATGACCAGTTTTTGCATGTTAAAATACGCCCATCACTACTGTCACAGAATTTATTTCTAAGATGGACACTACTATGGCTTGAAGCTGTTTTCTACTCCTTGAGTAAGTAGCATGTTTGTACTAACATGACTCCTGGTTCAACCAAGTGAATAAAATGTTACAAACTCCTGCCAACTCAAGCAAACCCCAGAAGTCCTAAATCAGCTTATTTTTAAGGTCAATCATCGAGTTGGGAAGCAAAGTTTCAAGATTCCTAACCTCATTCAAAAATATCAGTTGATACAATCAAAAAGATGATTTTACAGGAAAGAACAAAGCAGCACAGCAAGACAGTGTTACTCAACTCCTTTGAATTTTAACACTTAGAAACCGTGACACAATCAACATACAGTGCAAACTAAACAAACAACATTTAAACAAAAGCCCCTCAATCCATGGTTGTTCTCTGTCTTAATTCTGTAGTCTCAGTGCATAAAATCAAAGTGCTGTAGAAAAATAGCACCTGGCTATAATTACAGCCCTGCAGAACAGTTGAATTTAACACACATAATGGTAAAAGTGATTGCTTAATCCAACTTCTCCATATTGTGATGCCATTAAAAAATGCTTGAACTCTTAAGCATCCTCTTTGGAGAGGCAACTTACCGTGTCATAAGTTTCCTGACAAAGAAAGTCTACCAAACAGAAAGGGAAGTGTTTCAGTGACCCATACCTGTAGTCAGAGATATTGATAGCTTACTCCTACCCTGAATTTATCCTGTTTTCCAGTGCTCCTCTCTCTGTGTGTGACAGATTGAAGAAACCTCTCACACCAAGCCTTCACTTCCACACAGGAGTTTACATCAGTCAATTCACGTGCTGCCCTTCTGATCAAGCTCAACAATGTCAGCTCTCCATGTCTTTGGCTGCAGTTTCAACTCAAGCTCCTTTCCAGTCTCTACCTGGACTGCCAAAAGGGAGATGCTGCTTTTCCCACCTCTCCCAAGCACGTTTTATTGCTCATTCTTTGCACTGAGTCTCCATATCGTGCTACAAGTTACATGAGATCAGTAATGGAGAGACAATTTGCCTCACTCAGCATTAAAAACAATGTAACTCAAATTTAAACTGTTTGAAGTGAGTGGCGGATGGGAGTTTAGCTAACTTCTATTATATAACCTGTACAAACTAAAAAAAACAAAACAACAAAACCCACTAACCAAAGCTAGAGGGAGGCCTGTATTATCAGCATTTCAATTTCAGCATCAATCTCTTCTATTTAACCACACTAGGTCCTAACAGTAGAGAATTACCCCAACAGAGGTGTGGGCAAAACAGCTGCAACTCAGCAGAATTCTCACAAATCCTCACTCAGAAAATCCCCACTCTATAACAGAGCAGCAAAACATTTCTTTCACAAGTGTCCTGAAACAGCCAAACCACATGAAAAGAGCAGCTCCACCACTGCTGCTTCACGTGAATGACCCAAAATATCAAATACAGGTAACAGTGGTACCTTTTTTTTAATGTCTCTATGTTCCTCCAAGGACATTTCACTTCCCAGTATGAAGAACTTCCTTCAGCATTTGGCAGTGCATCACACAACTCAAGCAAAAATTAAATGAAATTTCATTAAAATAAGAGGTAGCTGTAACACTGCATATTTGCTGTACTATTCTTCATTCACTGTCCCTTTATTTAAAGTTACTTTTGTCCACCTGTCCCATTTTAAACCCACCACTCTTTATCTACAGAATGTTGCCCACCACAAGTGATCCACATAGAGAAGCTTTCAGTTCCATTCAGGACAGGAAAATACCTCAAAATGGCCTTGCAACATGTGTTTGGCTGTTCTAGACGTGAGCTTGGAATATTGTTTGACACTGTCCACTACACCTTAGGCCAGCAACCACTGAAGGATCACCAAACCCTATTAATTTGACACACCTACTACTCATTAGATTATAATAACCTAAAATCCTTCTGTCATGAAGTAAAACCTCTGATTTTTATCTCCAAATAGCTATCAGAGCTAAAATGATGTACGGCCTGTCAAGCCTAAATTGCCTTTTTGAAATGGGTGTTACTAAGTTCTCATTAGAACAGAAATCCCCTAATATCTGTATGCCCATAAACTCTCTCATTCTGGGCATTTCAGATAAGGTTTGTTTGAAGTATATTTTAGCAAGTAATTCTATGAGCTAACCTTCCTGCTGCAATCCCCAAAGAAAAGTATCTCAATTGACATTATCAGTTCAGCACCAGCAACACAGCATACATACTAAAGTCAGCTGAATCATCTGGTTACACAAATTAATTGGTAAACAAGAGTTTTGTCCTTTGCATGTCACTAGAAATACCAACCCTTTACAGGGCGTTAGCATAAAAGTTCCATATTGCAAATGGAAAATGAGCTGCTTCTGGAAAGCTACTGAATTCAAATTCTTTTAATACTGATTCCAATCAGTGCAAACTGGCAGCTTGGAACCAAAAACTCCAACGCTAAATATGAAAAATCACAAACTCAGCAGCACTGCTGGCTCAGTGGCACATATCGCTCGGGCCCAACCTCCAAGGTCAGTCTTGACAACACCCCCCACACCCCTAAAGGGCAGAACTATTTCTCCCCCAGCTGCCTGCTGCTCGTGCCCTCCCTTGCAGGCAGCCACTGCCTTTGTGTAAGAGATTAATAAGGGGAAGGTAAACTCTGACTGGCCATGTAGTGTTCAGCTGTGCTCAGCTCGAGGTCTGCTACTGAGCCCCAGCTCAGGACTCTTGTGACAAATGCTCACCCCACACTCTCAGCTCCATCAGCCAGTCTGACAGAGACTGTTCCTCCCCCTCATCCGAGTCTGAGCCTCAAGCCATCACAGCAACAGTATCACCATGCTGAGGGTTGTATCAAAAGAGAGGCTCTGGAGAAAAGTATCTTCACAGCTATCTCAAATGTAGCAGTGAAACAGAGCCAATAACCATCATTCTCTGACGGGCTCAGAGCAGTAACTGCAAGGCTTGAAATATTGAACATCCCTCTAAGGCTGGAGATTGCTGGACAAATATCATAGGCACACCTGAAGTGTAGTCCACCTCTAAATATTACACCAGGAGTTACAATGCATAACAACTCATTAGCAAAAAAAGCTATTCTGCATATGCACCTTTTGCTGCACTATAAAAAAATACAAAAGTGAGACTACCTTTTCTCTGTGACAGGAATATGCATTGAAGTGCATCTCCCTCTCTTCCCTCTATCTACACCATCCTTCCACCTGACTACAGAAACCACTGCACTGAAAGCCTCTCTTCACAGTGCACTGCTTAATTCTCAGATGTTTAAGTCGTTCAGTTCCTTCTCTCCCTCTGAAAAGTCTGCCTTCACAGCTCACCTCTTGAAAGGGAAAAACCAAGAAGCAGAGCAGTGCTCTCTAAACCTGCTCCAATTTTTGTCAGATCCTGCAGCTTCCCAGCTCAAAGCCACAAAGAGCCCATCCTGCAGCTCACAAAGCACCAACAAGGGATCCAGGAGCCTCTTCCCTCAACACATGAATGACTCTGCACAAAAGCAACGCTTCAAAAAATTACATCACTTGTTGTTAGCCAATAACACCTCCAAGTTTCATGCAGAATATGCATTTACTACAGTGTACTGTCTAGGAGACAACAGAATTGACCAAAATGCACAGGGGCAAACTATGACAGGAACAACCCTCTAAGGGCTGCTCTGTTTCCACAGGGCCAAGGGAATATGCACAAAACCAAAACAGCTCCTGCAGAAAACACTCAGAATCCTGCCCACTGAGCCTGAACATCTGATGCAGCTGTTTGGGATGCAAAATGTGGAAACAAGTGCTGTTCACCACTTACTGTTACAGAAAGTTTGTTTAACAGACAAGAAGTAGCCTCTTCACAACTGTCTGAAGGGGGGTAACTGTTGCTCCATTAGACTTGAGACAGGAATTTTCTCCCTTCCCACTTCATGAAGTTACCTCTCATATTCCACAGTTTTTGCTGTAGGCATGTGTGAACACTGCACTGATGATCCCTCCAACAGTCACTGTGTGTGTGAGAACACAGCACACTACTACAGAGCCATCTAAAGCTGTGCCTGGAACATTTATTACAGACCCAAACTACGAAAACAAAACAGTTGGATGTAAAACACTGTGTGAGGACCCTGTGCCATTTCTGTAGGATGTTTCTTTCATCGTGCTGAAAAAGAAACCACTCACACGAGGTTGGAAAACCTTGTCTACTAATTCCTGCTGGCCATAAAGGACAGAGACAGCAGTAGCACAGGAATTCTCAGTGCACCACAAAGACAATATTTTACGAGTGTTCAAGGATGACACCCTCTGACTGCTGAGAAATAGCCTGATGAGAAACAGCTGGGACCTTGAGTAAGCCAGGCTTGTCAGAAAGGATGCTCCTTTCAAACCCAGCCTTGAGGTGGGATTACAGAGTTCTCCATAAAATGATAGATTGTCACTCTGAAGGCATCAGGCTAAACATAAACATGATAAAATGTCTCTCAAAGAAGCCTCCAATCAGCAAATAAATTAGAGGATAAAAACAGGTATCAGTCTTGCATCTGAACAATGTGGTCCTGAGCTTAAGAGCAGGTGAAAAGCAAATGACAGTCTAAGGATCACAAGCCAGAAATGTTTTTTATAAATAAATAAATACAGCAAAGCACAAGATGATGTTGCGGGAATAACCTTGGGACAAATGAAGCTCTCATAAATGCACAGAAATTTACAGAGCCACTTTTGTTCTGATCCTCTGCCAATAACAGCAAAACATTGAAGAGAACCTCTGAGAGACCACAGCATTTAATGCACTGCAGTATCTGTGTGAGGCAATGTATGCACTGCCAACACGAGCTGCACACCTGACATCAGTGCTGACCTTGCAGAATGCACTCAGAGCACACTGGAGAAAACCTGAGCTCTACAACAGCAAGAAAAAAGGGTCACAGGAGCACCTAAGGAGACACAAAGCAAACCTGTAAAGACCTCTCAAGCACAAGCATGGCCACAATGTAGAGTTCATGCTGACAGAAGGGAACTACTACATTAACCTTGCTCATCTAGAAAGACAGTAAGCAGAAGGTAAATACACACACTGCCACACAGATGTGGGTATGGAGATGGGCCTCGAACACTTCAGTGCACTACCAGGTACAGTAAAAAAAGGGAGCAGTCATCTCAACTTTTCCAATCCTGAACAGAAATTCAGGATTTAGTGGCAGGTACAATTTTCCCCTTCTTACCCACTATCCATACTCAGATGAATAGGACAGAAATTAAGTGAACAGAAGTTCTGCAGGAAACTTGGCATTATGAAATAAGATAATAGAGCCACATGTAACAGTTCTGGACAATAAGGAAATTGTTTCTGTTTTCCCTGTAGAAGGAAAATAAAAAAGCTCCTAACCAGGTAAAGCTTTATTGTCTGGACAAAAAAAAAACTCTAAACACCACCTCTCTGAAAATTCATGGGAAAGCAAAGAAAAAAAAAGATTTTAATCATTTAAATGCTTTCAGAATATGTAATTAAAGCTTTCTCAAGTTACAAGATGAAAACTGGACTGGCATGATTTTCAAGTTCAAGAAGCATTTAGGTACATTTTACCTTTATCAAAGCTCATTCAGAAGTTGGTTTTCATTAAAATTACAAGGATGCATTGAAAAAAAAGCCCCAAGCCCAAGTTATTCATTCAAGCACACAAAAAACAGGACTATCATAACTGAAGACAATCTGCAGAAACAAAGCCTCTTACAACAGCCCATTTTCTGATCCTTGATATTCATACAGTTCCATCAATCAAAATAAAAATCTAGGTCATCAGTATTTCCAGCCAGGATGCAGGGAAAAAACAGCACCTCTTAGGAAACAAAGATTTTCTGCAAAGGATGCAGCATATCTGCTAAAGCTTCTGACAGGCACTTCTGGAAAAACTTTAATCCTTTCCTACTCCACCCCAAATACTAGATCATTCTAACTTCAATACTGCTGCATATACCCTGAATTCAAAGAAAGAAGGACAAAGCAGTATTTTTCTGCCCAAAAAAATTCCAGACTGACAGAAAATTTTAATATATCCACTACTCTAAATTCCATCTTTTACATACATTTTTTTATTCTTACATATTCTTATTCTATATTTTATATCAATTTTTCTAAATTAGACAATCACACACTCACCCACTAATATTTCAAAAACAACACATCTGCCACAAAGGACTGGCTCAGAGTCAGTAAAAATACTCTCACAATGAAGATTTCAGCCAGAGCATCACAAATACAGTTTACCATCCAAATCTGCCCTGTGAGAGATTTTGTGAAATAAATTGGTATTTTCTTGTCTTTAAATACATGAAAAGGATCTCAGCATAGAACCCACTGACACCCACAGACAAGATGAAGAATGTCAGATGTCACCCAAGACAAAGATAATGCCTAAAACTTCTGTTTCTGGGAGATCAGTTATATTGCAAAAGATGAATAACATATCAAAAGATAGGGAAGGGATTACCAAGGGTTGTGGGCTCCAGTCCTTTGAAAAGGAAGGAGAGCAGGGATGGAGCACCAGCCATGGCTCAGAGCATCTGCCAGGGAGAAAAGAGGGGCTAAGTCACCCCACTGGGACACTGGATGAGACACGTCCTTCCCCAGGACCACCCCACCACCCTCATGAGGAGGGGACTACGAAGGCCAAGGGGTGGAAGCAAAAGCAGACTCCCCTGGAGGAGAGTTAAGAACCTGTACACAGTTACAGCAGGGTATCAGAAATTCTGATACAGGCAAGGGGATATTCCAACCAACAAAACTTCCAGGACAGTTTCACTTAGACTGGGCTCTTCATGTATTTTAAAGGGATACTGACATGCTGCCCCTGGACATTTGAAATAAGTGTTTTCATCTGCTACTGGGGAACACCTCAGGTCTTGCTAAGCAACACAACCAACATTTTTGGCTTTTTGATCCACTTGTTCCTCTGATTTCTCCTGCTGTTTCACTAGACAACCACAGCCAGCAAGCTACTGGTAAGCCCAAAAAGATCTGGTTTCACCACCAAAGCCAGTCCTGGGCAAGGTCTCATTTGCCACTTTGTTGGAAAAGTGATTCTAGTGGAAAGCTCATGGACCAAGGACAGGAAAGAAACAACCAGAACTTTGCAGCAGTTTCACTCCTGCTCCTTGACTCATTCTCTCAGTCACTACCCTGACCACTGGCATGAAACAGAAGTACTGAAATGTAACTTGCATCAAATTCAGTTCTGTGGAAGCATTCTCTTGCAGCTTGCAGTTACCAGGGGGAGACAGAAGCCAAGCACTAAAAAACTCAAAGCCAACACGCAGGCATGGCAGCAGGGGAAAGAGTAAGAGGCAGGTACACTGACTTGGCAGTGCAGTAAGAAAAGAGTCTCAACAGGCCTGGAAGAGCAGCAAAACGTGGCCAAAAGGCAGAAATACATCTGAAGAAATGTTCAGTGCTCACAGAATGTTTAACCTCATTTCTGGCAACCGGGAGGCTGGGTTATGAACCATATGCACCACAGAGGGAGAGCCTGTATCAATACTATCTCTATATCAATACTGACATATTTGTACTAGGATTTGCCAGCTACATTTCTCAAAAAAAAATAGGAAGAGCTTCTTGCCCTTGACCCATCACTCTAGTGGGAACAAGCACACCTGGCCTATGCACAACCAAGAGCCCAAGAGTTTTTCAATGACTTACATGACACCTTGCAGGACTTTTTGGGGATCGAGATCAAACAATCTATCGACATAGTGGCGGCTACTGGCTGTGACCTCCTGCAGAGAGAGAGCAAACAATTGCAATGGTTTATATCAATTCATACAATGGCTTATGCAGCAGCAAGTCTACAAAAGTTCCCAGGCAAGAGGCAGGGAACCCACAGAATTATATTTAAGTGTGCAGTGTGTTACAAAAAAACAACATCACACAAAGACAACCCTGTGTTCAAGTGTAATCTAGAGAAGATGAGGTGCTTAATGTAGATAACAACTTGGTAAGTGTCAAAGCAAGTTAACAGAGAGCTATTTATGAACTTCAGTTATCAGCACTGCCTTGAATCACAATTTTATTATGTTTAATTACTATATAGAATAAAAATTAATTCCTGGAAGAAAAAGTTTCAAAGAGCAGTTAATGTTGCTCAAGAACCATACCCACAAACAAGCTCTCCAAAAGAAGGAAGCTCCTAACAAGACATTTTTCTGTAACTTACTTTCTCACAATATACCTACATTTTGGAGCCTGTGCCACACACCTTAAACGGGACAGCAGCACAGTATTCCCACAACATTCTCACAGTGCTGTATGAGACAAAGCAAATTCTCTTCTCGGCAACAGGACCATGCTTGTAAGCTACACATTTATGCACCACTGATTTGTTATTCCTTTTGAGAGGATCCAAAGTTGGAGATTGCAAGCATTCCAAAATACAAGGGTGGGAAAAGGGAAGGGAATTTTCCCTCCAGGTTCTCACAAACACTTGCCAGGGTGCATTTCCATTATTTCACTTTTTTTTTTTTTTTTTTTTTTTGCCAGCTCTCTTCTCATTAAGCTTTGCCCACTTTTTCCTTATAATTTTTCCCTGAGAGAAGTTCTAAGGGAATTGAAAACTCTTCCTTGCTTTAGCAACTATCTGCTATGGGGCTGAATCTATTCCTGCTTCCCCACCCCTATGTCAAGAGGCACCAGCAGCTTCTTGCCTGTGGTCTCACATCACAGAGAAGAATCATCTAGAGGCAGCAGGGCTCCTTTGTCTCCAGGAACACTACTAAATTATGCCACGTAAATTCTACAGAATTACTTCCACCGTGTAACCCAAGGCAGTATTTTTGAGAACAGCGATAGACTTTTAGCTATCTGACCTATGTATTTACACATAAAACTCTTCTAGACTTGAAAGATCCTATAGTTTTCAGTTTCTAAAATATCCTGGCTTCCACTCCATCAGCTACGAGGTGTGCAGTTTGTAGAAGGGTATTCATATACAGGCAGTCCCTCCCCAGAAAAGAATTTATCGACGTTATCAGTTTCACGGATCTCTTAAATAACACGAATTTTTCAGGGAAGAGAAGGAAAAGCGCCAACCCTCCGCTTTTGCGGCAGCACCCGGGCTGCACCTTTTGCATCGCTACTCCCAGCACCCGTGCGATGCCGCAGGACCGCTGCGCGCCCCGGGCCGCCCCCCGGGGAAGGGACGGCGGCTGTCAGAGGCTCCCGCAGCACGGCGGCTCCTCCCTGCCGCAGGAACCGGGACGTCGCGAGGGGAGAGCCCCGGTTCCGGCACAGCCCCCGATCCGGGGCGGGCTGCGGGCGCACCGGGGAGCCCCAGCCCCGCTCCGCAGCCCCCGAGGAGGCAGCGCCGGCAGCGCCAGGGCCCCTGCGTGCCGAGCAGCAGCTGCCCGGGCCGGCGAGCCCGAGCCGCGTCAGCAGCGAACGACACGTCCAGAGCGCCGGTGCCTCCGCGGCCACGGAATGGGCTCGCCGGCTCTCCCGAAGGGGGAAAACCAGCGCCGGCAGAAGTTGCGGCGCGGGGGGCAGAGGGAAGGAGGGCGGCCCCGCCGCCCGCGCCACCCCCGCAGCCCCAGGGCCGCTCCCGGCGCCGCCGGACAGCGGGGCCAGCGGGGACCAAGGTCAGGCAGGGCCCGGCCCGCGGCACTCACCGAGAGGACGCTCATGCGGAGCGGCGCCTCCAGCACACACGCCATCTTG
>VZTB01017962.1:294124-308415 GCA_013397245.1 Thryothorus ludovicianus | reverse complement strand
CAGAGCCGAGGCCGGGACGAGCAGTTCCGAACCGAAGCCGAAAAGAGCCCGAGACGAGCCCGAGCCCGCCCTTTCCCCTCAGACTCGCCGCACACAAACGGTTTGCGTGCCTTCTGTTTGTCATCGCTTTTGTTGCCAGCATAGATTTATTTGGTTTTGAATTTGTTTTTCACGGAAAACACCCCAAACAACCCAGGACTTTCCTAAGGTGTGCTACAGGCTCCCTAGGATCTGCTATTTTTTTATTAGCCACACTGTATTATACAGACTGAGACATGAGGACACTGACTGTACCCACCCTGAAGTCAGAACTAAATGGGAGGATGGTAAAACCACAAAAAAATAGCAAACACCATAGCTCGGGTTCACACCTCTCAAACTATGTCCTTCCCAGGAAAACAGAGGTTTGGCAGCTGCTAGAGACTGTACAGGATAACAGGAGTACAATAAACATACCTTCGGATGCAGTCACAAGGTGACTTTTTTAGCTTTAATTTAAAAAATACTCCATTATGAAACAAGGCTATACCTCTTTGCTGTTTTTCTCTGAGCAGACCGATGACATACTGTGAAAATAACTGTGTGCTGGCCTGCGCTGGAAAGTGTGAACACTTTTTTCAAGCACTAGTAACAGCAAAACCAGTTTTATACTAAGTACACACACTGAAAAAACTGCAATACGAGGCTTGCACAGAGAAACGTTTTCAAGAGGTTTCTCATCAAAATTTCAAAAATTTTCAGAGACTCTAAATCTTTTTAAAGAGGACTGGAGATTCTGGGTCTTAAAAGCCAATTTAAATTTGTCAGCATCCCCTAGAGTTTTCCATACTTTTTGAAGTATCTGGCCTTTATTGGAGAAGCTCAGTGCTTCTGCTGAATCCCCTTTGCAGCAGAGAATCTTGCCGACAGGGAAAATCCGTAATGGATGAAATCAAGGTAGGGGAGGACACTGCAAGCTGCAAAGAGGGTGTGAACAACTGCAAGAAAGGGCACGGCAACTCTAGAGGTCAGGCATGATTCACACTCAAAAAACGCTTATGTTCACTGTGTTTACCAGCTGCACTCTGCTCAATGGATGCTGAAATACTTTTTAAAAAAATCTTTAAAGGTTCAAAAATCAGTATTACATCTTGTCCAAGTGTCCTGTCTTCTAGAAATACATTTATCAGAAGAAGGGGAGGCATGGGACAACACAGGACAGAACAGTTTGTCTTAAAAACATAAGGAATCAGACTGAAAAGTCTATTACATGCAAGATATATCTTCTATTCCAGTGCAGAGACCCTGAGAGATCAATGCCATGCTCAGGTTCCTTGGGAGGCTTTTCAAGTCCGTAACAGAATTTGTATTTAAAATACTTTATTTCCATTATAGTGTTTAGATCATGAGGCATGATTAAGATTTTACCACTGCAGACCCAGGACCCTTAAAGAGACTCATCTGCTTCAATAACTCACCTGACAGTTCACAGCCATTTTACATACACTGAATGTCACATCCAGGTTACTTTCAGTTTCTCCTCATACCTCAGCACAGCTCCTTTGGTGGCTGCTCTGACAGATGAGGTGTTAATTGAACTGTTGAGAGCATTAATAATGCCATTTTCTAGCCGTTGAATACTTAACTGTTTAGGTTTTGTAGTGAACTGCTTGACGGGAGAGGAAGCAGGAGAGGAAGCAAGATGAACGCCAGATCATGGAAGTGATTTAAAGACAGAATTCCGATCCTCATACACAACTCACATTCACGGACGCATTTCACTCCCTGCTCCCTGTCCGGTTCCCTGTTCCTGTCAGGATGCTTTCTCCTCCACACTGCCTGTGCCAGGAGGAAAAAAAGCACAGGAGCTACTTCTGCTCTTGGGGCTACACTGCCATGTGGAATTCCATCTAAGAATTCCATCAGGAAGGCTAATGAGTCTAATGACATATGCTTGAAAACATTGTCATTTTCATGACAATGAACATTCAGTTTTATCCCCATGGCCTCTTAGGCCAAAGGAGTGCCGCTTACTAATAATTCAGGGCAAAAAAATAAATAGAAATACAATTTCCAAGAGGGTGTCTATTACGGCAGCTCCTGTTCTCCAACAGCTGAAGATTACAAAGGTGCTTTGGAAGACTGCAAATCCAGTTTTAAGAATTCAGCAAGTCACAGCTACTGAAATGACAAGTGAAAAGTGATGCTAATGATAACGGGAGGTGTTACTGTCTCAGGCAACTTTTGCACCTTCTACCTTGTATGAACACAAAACATAGCCCTAAATATTCAGAGTTGAGACAGTGGTTGAGTCTGCATTTAGGAAGCTGTCCTTCCTAACTACTTCCATTTTAAGAAATTGTTCTCAAGTTTTAAGAAACAGAACAAAAACGAGTCTTTAAGAACAGAGATCCACTATTTTATGGGCCCCATAAAACCATCATCCTCCAAATAGACTTGGTTTGCTATCAGAACTGTAATTAAAAGCCAATCCAGGACAATACATATTGTTTTGTTTATGACCACAAAGTTTTTCTGTGGCATGACTATCACCAGAAACAAAAATCTTCATTCTTCTACTGCTGTTTTGTTATAACAGGAATTATATTTGCAAATTTGATTCATAGGGTCATTGTGTATGCTACTTTGTATTCATAGTTCAGTATAAAACAAGACAAAAGCAATAAAATAAAATAAAATCATTCAGTCTTGTAAGTCAGACAACCTCTCACTTGGACTCAGGCTACAGTTTAAGAGTTCTTGTTAAACAAGCATGCTGAGTCTTGTTCAGCTGAAGATATGGAGTATACACCATACACCAAGAACTGAAGCCAAATCAAGGATATATGAGTTTTACATCCTTTGACAAAGTATTTTGTTGGAAAAAGTCTCAGCTTCTTTCTTTGATGTCTATTCTGGGTAAATCACCTTCCCTGTGAGAAGTACATCCGGCCTCTGAGCTTAGGAAAGTAACGTGACTAAGATCACGTGACATTAAAAGCACACATAGTCCATAATTCTCACCATCTTCCCACAGAAAGGCTGGGGGAGAACTTAGTTTCACACCCTGTGAAGTATTAATCTGTTTTATCTTCATCCTCTGCAGCGTAGATAGCTTGGTTCCTTCTCTTAATTTTTTTAACGCTACTGTTGCCGTTTTCATCACCACCAATGCGCTTTAATGACCTCTCAGTGGAGCTCTTTTCCTCCAGCTCCTTGCTCCCACCAGCCCTCTCCAGCTCCTCGTTGTTGGAGTCCATGGCATCGTCAGACGACACCGCCATGGAGTCTGGCATGATCCGGATGTCGGAGAAGCTCGTAGAGAACTCAGGAGGGTGATCAGGGGAGGGATCTACAGAACATGTACTCAAGTCTTCATCTCCACCTTCTTCATCCAGCATTATTTCATCTGGATTAAAGGATGAGAGGCCAGAATTATCTGTATTGTATTCACTGGGTTCCTCTGCTGACCCAGTACTGTCCATCTCTTCTTCCTCCTCCTCTTCACATTCACCTCGTCCCGAGCTCTCTTCTTTAGCCTGCTGGATCCTGTCATTGATGTCAGTGAGGCCAAACTGGGCACAGAACTCAGTGGTCTGTGGATTGATGGTATGAACTGGCTCCATGTTTTTTTGGGGCTTGTTGGGATCGTAACAAGCAGCTGTCAACGTGAAGTTGCAAGGAATTTTGAGGTCATGATTCAGCTCTTCCAACACCTCTTTAATGGCTTCTTCTGTCACACTGTAATCCCACCTAAACAAGTGCATAAAGTTTAAATAAGTGCAGCAAGTCAAAACATACTGCCTGTTCCCACCACAGAGTGCAACCTTCAAAGTTGGATTATAAACTCATTTTACAATGCACACTTAATTCCTCAAATGCCTTTTCAGGAAGATTTTCATTTTATTTTGGTCAGTACTCAGATACCTTTCTCCCCACCAAGGATTAGTATATTATGTCAACCCATGCCCATAACCCAGCCTCATGGTGTAGTTTCTGTCCCTCAAATGCTGGTATCTAAGTTTGTAAAACAAAACTAACTGCCCAGGTAGAGCAGTAAAGAAGTTGTATACTTTAGACTACATCTTTTGTCAGCATCCCCTTTTCTTTCCAAGGCATTTAGCAACTCCTACAGGCATAACAGGATGCAGAACAGAAACAAAACTCCAATATAACTTTACTTCCAGTCCCGAAAAACAAACAAACAAACCACACTTTCAACTCTATTTTGCAGACAACTTACTTGGCATGGAGGCCATTCTTTTCAGGCATATTCCAGGAGCTCTGGGTCACATTAACAAGACTGTTGGTGGCCTTGAGGACTGCAATCCACTCGGCATCGTACTCCAGCGAGTCGCCTGCATTGGGATCATGCTCCACATCTATTATCTACTTACAAACACACAGAAAACACATGAAATGAGTTATTTCTCTTGACACCAGAATCTGATTACAAAGTTCCAAATGTTACTTTCAATGTACAGTTTTAAAGTACACTGACCTAGTGGTCTCAACCAAACAAGTCCCCTCAAGCCAGACCCCCATAAGGGGCTAACAAAGAACAATCAGTAACAGTAAAAAAGGCATTTCTAAATTTCAGCTTACAACAATTAAAAAGCAGAACACACTCCCTCACTCCCTTTGCTCCTAAATTTATGCTGCCTTTCGTTGGAAGTTAGGATTTTTTCCTTTTTTTTTAGTTTCTCTTAGGGAATTTTTCTCTCATTTGTTGCTTTGGAGACCAGCACAGCAGATACTTAGAGACAAAACATGTGGCCAGGATGAGGGAGGAGGGGCAGTTTGCTACATCTCTCAGCTGGGGGGTTTTCTCTTGGGAAAAGCAGAGATACTGCCAGATTTTGGTTGGGGGTTGGGGGGCTGAGGTTGGCCCTTGCTCACTCTCAGGATCAGAAGTTGTGGTGTTGATGCCAGGCTGCTGCTGCTGCAAGGAGAATTCGCTGCCACCGCGGAGTTCTGTCCCTCACTGGCTCTCCTTACTGTGGGCGAGCCTCTGCCTGTCACAGCCGCCATGGGACTGGGCCCTTATTAACACCTGATCTCACTGGGAAGGCCCCTCACCATCTACTCGGGTGCCCCAGGAGAAAACCCAGCACCTCCTCCCCCTCTCCGGAGGGAGCAGACGGAGCGGAGGGAGCCTCTCCCGGCGGCTCCCAGGGAACGGAGGGAGCCTCTCCCGGCGGCTCCCGGGGAACGGAGGGAGCCTCTCCCGGCGGCTCCCGGGGAACGGAGGGAGCCTCTCCCGGCGGCTCCCGGGGAACGGAGGGAGCCTCTCCCGGCAGTTCCCAGGAGCCGGGAATCACCGCCCCGCCCGCAGCGCCCCTGCCGGCCGGGCCCGGAACTGCACCGCGGGAACGCGCCCAGAGCGGGCTGGGCCGGGGCTCGGCTTTGCTCGGGGCTGCTCTTGCCGGGAGTTTGTCTTGGTTTATACACAAATATACATATTCTAGTAAAGAACTGCTATTCCTTTTCCCATATCTTTGCCTGAAAACCCCTTAATTTAAAAGTCATAATAATTTGGAGGGTAGAAGGTCATATTTTCTATTCCAAGGGAGATTCCTGCCTTCCTTAGCAAACATCTCTTTCAAACCAAGGCACTTCCAAGTGGATATAAACCAAAAATTGACAGGAGCAGTCATTCTGCTGTATGAACACCCACTCTTAGCACAGCTATGACTTAAGAGGAAATGCTTTTAAACTCTTTCATGGTGAATTGAAATTTAGATAATTTTGTCTTCTGTGACATTAACCCAAATCAAACCATTTGGGTTAGCCAAAGCCCTAGTCAGGCTCTAACTTTAAATACTCCACAAATTAAACTCCCCATGCTGCTGGAAGCAGTACTAATCCAGGGTAGTTTTGTTATAGGATATCAAGTCTAGATTTACACTCCCTTTGAATAGAACCCATCCTCATACTCTCTTCCATTTTCAAAGGTAGTTCCTAGGGCAAATGGGTCCCAGCACACACCCAAAGGACAGACAAGAAACTACTTTGCCCTGGAGGTGATAAATAAAAGCCACAATAAGACTAGTAAAACACCCGTGTGCATTTGAAAAACATGCTGTCAGCACTCTCACAGCAAACTATTTCAGACTCATCCACTGAAGTCAGGTACCTGTTCTAAGCTGGATGGAAATGGTAGGATTAAGGAAACACTGCACCCACACAACACAGTCTGATTAGTTCAGGACAAAATCCTACAAAGACCATTCCACACACCCAGCATTTCTAGTTTCTTTAAAATTCCTCCACTTCTCATCACTATTCCTCATCTTATATCTAAGAACGGCACTAGCAGTTCAAACAAATGAAACACTTTAAGTGAAAACTTTATACACATGTTCGTCACCTGGAGGAAGTCTCTGTGTGGCAGGCATTTATCCAGAGCCAGAAACTTGGTTGCTTTTGGTAACTCTTCTTTGGAGTTTGTCTAGGAAGCAAACAGTGTTAACACAATCATTAGC
This sequence comes from Thryothorus ludovicianus, assembly GCA_013397245.1. Taxonomy (NCBI): domain Eukaryota; kingdom Metazoa; phylum Chordata; class Aves; order Passeriformes; family Certhiidae; genus Thryothorus; species Thryothorus ludovicianus. The sequence goes on along the minus strand of VZTB01017962.1, from coordinate 301,951 downwards.
ACTCATATGAAATTTGACCATTCTAAACAAGCTGTATAGACGGGTTTAAAGGTGTAATTTCTACAGAAAAATACTTTTTGAAACAGAAAATTAGTAGGGACAAAGAGAAGGACAGACTTCACTGAGAGTCTAGCAGGATGCAGATGATATCAGGATAAAGCAAGAGCTACATTTCAGTACTAACCAAGGCAGCTGAGCAACCCTGGCGCAAAGAGAAAAACTGTAACTTAATTGGAAACAGATTTGTTGAGCCTTCAAGATCTAGAGTTACATTTTTACAGATAAATAACTTGCAAATAAGAACAGCAATGGCACCACTTCCGGAATAACTGTTTCAGCTACAGACTGGTTTTTGGCTTAACCCCGGGCTACCAGACCTGCAAAGCTGCACTACAGGGATCCTCCCACCCTCAGGTAACCACCCTCTTCAGTCACTCCCTTAGCACCTCTTTTGAAGTTGTCCCCTTTTTCTCACCTATTCTAAAGTTGTCCACTTCCCCAACAGAGCAGGAGAGTACTTTTCTATACAGTTAAATTAACAAGTTTCCAGAACAATAGCTTCAGCTATTTCATGCTGTTCCTGGAGATCAGGGAGTTACACTCCTCCTTTCTAACATCCCTTTAATCTACGTGGTGTTAGTAGTCCTTACACCACTTAATCTTTCACGGTTTTAACTGAATTTTGGGAACAAAAATTCAAATAAATTGCTTTTCTGGATATGATTACCTACACTAGAATTCTAAAGCATGCCCAAGACCCATACATTCTTCATTTTCTGCCCCCCTTTACCTCGTGTTGCATGAAAGCTGCAAATTTAACGTGGAGATGTGCTGAGAACCAGTACGTGGGTTTCAGGTGCTGCAGAAGCTCTGAAGCAGCAGGGCTTCCCAAGGTGTTGCTCTCCACTTCTTGACGGAAGAAGGATTTCATTTTGAGGAGCTGTTTCTTGTTTCCATAGTGATAGATGCTCCTTGGCCAGTCATGTGACATAAATATATCGATGGGACGTTTTAGCTGTCAAGCCAAAAAGCACATGGCATAAATACAACATATTTACTCCTTGTACCATAAGGAGTTTAGAAATTAATTGAGGCAGCCAGCTGTGCTTTATATTGCCTTACGAAGGAGTTCATATCATCACCATAAATCAGGCACTCAGAGGAAATCATAGCTAGAGAGCAAATCCTCTGCCCACAAAGGCATCTTCTACCTCATGAAATTTTTAAAAGCTTTATTTAAAAGGGATAATGGCTAAACACAATATTCCTCCTCAAAGGACACACTTCTAAGATGTCTGATCAACACATTAAAGCACGTTTTAGTTCAATATCCAGCATACTTGATCAGAGTAGCTTTAACTTCCTACTTCTAAATTAATGAAAATTACCTTTGTTTTAAAAAATAGACTTTTCACTGACCTGTTTGAGTTTGAAGACTTCAATATTCCTCACATGGTAAGCACTTCTGATGGTCTGCTGATTGTATGGTGGGCACTCAAAGTGGCCTGAAATGTTGAAAACAATAGTTGCCTGAATGACTAGTCTCCTCCTACACAGCTGCTTTTTGGGGTCACACAGGCACCTAGAGCAACCCCAAATACAAGGCTGTGATTTTTCATGATTGTTCAGAGTGCTGCCACCCACCATGAAATTACAGCTGAACAGGTTGAGCAGCAGCCTAAACATCCCTGTCACTGCCCACAGGCACCACAGGCTCCTCCAGAAGCACCAACATGTACCCTGACAAAAGGGATGAGTTTCCAACTTTGCCTTGGGACAAAAAAGCATGAATGTCTAGCATAGCTCCTACATACTCTACAGAATTAACAGAAAAAAATTGCTTTTTTAGTTATTGTCAAAAGAGCCTCGTCTCATCTCTCTCATGCGATATTCAGGCATATAAAATGGTCTTTTAGGACAGGAAATTTAATTAGCATTGACAGGTATTAGAATCAAGTGTTCTAGAAAACTGGTTCAGTACTTTGCAGCTTGAAAGCCACCTGCAAAGCTTCTCTGAAACATTTGTTTGTAAAGATCGCATATTAAAAAAACCACCAGGACCACTCTTTCAAGTGCTGAGATCAGAAAAAAAAATAAACTATCTTCTACTCACTGACATGAATTATCACCTGTGACATGATTTTTGTCACCCTTCCCAGGAAGAACTCTTGAATACACACCCACATAACCAGGAGGAACCAGATGTACTGACCCTAAACCTCAGGGCAGGACAATGTACTTAATAATGTCACAGCAATAAACAGACTGTTTCACTCCAGGAAAATCAAACTGTGTTGCACTGCTCGCTGAAAGTACACTACCGTGGAGAAATCAACACTGTTCCAACAATGCCTCCCAAGGCGCCTTGCTTCCTGCTTCCTCGCCTGGCACCTACAGATTCATCTACCCACTCCAGAACAAACCGTGTATCGAACCAAGGGTGGTTTCCAGGCTAAGAGAAGGTTCAGGGCTGAGAACAGCCAGACCCTCACACCACACCGTGGCCCCGGCTCTCCACTCCCCGCTGCCCGCCCCGCCGTTCCCGCTGCCCCCGTACCTTTCCGGTAGTCGTGAGACTTGAAGATGCCCGAGATGCCTCCGATCCTCACGCCGCGGAACCGCACCACGCCCGCATAACCTGCGGGACACAGGAGGGCGGTCACGGAGGGGCCCGGCAGGGCGGGGGCTGTGGGGGAAATCGCCGGGGGACCGGCACTGGCGCGGAGGAATCTTACCCAAGTAGTAGATGTTGGGCGCGACCCACCCGCCGTAGGGCAGCTCCTGCAGGTGGTTGGAAGCCTCGTGGTTGCCGCCGATGAACACGGTGAGCACCGGGGCTTTCTTCTCGCCCGAGTAGTACCTGCGGAGACACGGCAGATGCTGGACCCGGCGCAGCCCGCGTGGGTCGTGTCGAGGGCCGGGGCCGGGGCCGGGGCCGGGCCGGCGGCGCTCACCGGTAGAAGGTTTGCATGTGCCGGTACTTGGCCGGCACGGCCATGCACCGCAGGTCCGCCTCGTTGCGCACGGCCTGGAAGTCCCCGCAGCAGAGCAGCAGGTCGGGCCGCACGTTGTGGCGCCGCTGCAGCAGCTCCAGCGTCTCGTACATCTTGTCCAGGGCGCCGTGGCAGCACCCGGCCACCGCCACCTTCATCGCCGCCGCCGCAACGAGCGGGCGCCGCGCGCGACTTCTGCGTCACCGCCGCGCGCCCTGCGTCACCTCCCCGCGCTCCGTGCGTCACCGCCGCGCCTGCGCCGTGCGGGGCCGCGGCTCGCGGGAGGGTCACGGGACACAACGGGCCCGGGGCGCGGGGAGCTGAGGGCGCCCCTTCGTCACCGCTGCCCACGGGCTTCCCAGAGCCCTGCTCGCCGCGATCCTGCCCCGTGACCTCCGGTGGTCCCCTCCCGCCCTACCCCAGCAGGGAAGTCGAACCCGGTGACACCCGATGATCCCTTCCAGCCTTGCCCGTATTTCACAGAAAGGGTAGCCGGGCATTGGAATGGGCTGCCCGGGGAGGTGGAGTCACTGTCCCTGGAGGTGTTCTGGAGCGAGTTCAGAGCAGAGAGCGCAGCTGGGGAAGGGTCACCAGTCTGAGAGGAGCAGCTGAGGGAGCTGGGGGGGTTCAGCCTGGAGAAAAGGAGGCTCAGGAGGGCCCTCTTTGCTCTCCACAAGTCCCTGAGACAGGAGGGTGCAGCCAGGGGGAGGTCGGGCTCTGCTCCCAGGGAACAAGGGACAGGACAGGAGGATATGGCCTCAAGCTGCACCAGGAGAGGCTTAGGTTGAACATCAGGAGGAATTCCTTAATGTAAACGGTAATTAGTCACTCGAAAATGGGCATCCCAGTGAGGTGGTGAAGTCCCCATCCCTGGAGGTTTTTACGGAAAGACTGCACGTGGCACTCAGTGCCCTGGTCTGGTTGTGAAGGTGGGGATCGGCCACAGGTTGGACTCGATGATCTCAGAGGTCTTTTCCAACCTTAGTGATCGTCTGTGATTCTGTAGCTGGCCTGTGGGATCTTCACTCTGGGCAGTAACACTGGCACAGCGATGAGCGCCACGGTCCATAACTGGCCAGGAAGGCTCGTCACGCTCGGGGAGTGGGGTTGTGCAGCGGGGCAGGAGCCCCTGCGGGGGTACCCGGGATGCACAGGGAGCGCTGCACAGGGAGGGATGCACAGGGAGGGATGCACAGGGAGCGCTGCACAGGGAGCGCTGCACAGGGAGCGCTGCACAGGGAGGGATGCACAGGGAGCGCTGCACAGGGAGCGCTGCACAGGGAGGGCTGCACAGGGAGGGATGCACAGGGAGGGATGCACAGGGAGGGATGCACAGGGAGCGCTGCACAGGGAGGGATGCACAGGGAGGGCTGTCCGGCTCCCCCGGCACCACAGCAGCCGCCGGGCACCGCCGCACCTCCTCGGCCAGCCCTCTGGGGAGCAGCACAAGCTGTACTTGTCCCTCACTGCGTGGCCGCAAAGTGGTGGTGGAGCAGCACGAGCAGTGGCTGCGCCCTCTTCCACCTGGCGTTTGAGCTGATAAAACAACCGAGTCGGGGCCAGCTCCCTCAGGCAGTCATGTTTTTAGAATAGCCAAGCGTTGGCTTCTGTAACTTTGCAGCACACTGGGACAGGCAGAGCCAGCGACATCACCAGGGCAAGTGCGTATGAGGGGGGGTGAGAAATCGGGTGTCTCCCCTTCTCCTTGCGGGCTGACAGGCTCCTCTTTGGAGAGCACTGATTTCCTGTTTTGGAAGGGCAGTGCATTGCATTGTAGGATGGCCTTGTATTGTCACGTAATAAAACCACTCCAGACTTTTTCCACTTCAAGACTGGTTTGGAGGTTTTTTAAATCTTGGGATTGAATAAAATTGTGAGGTCATAGTTAAGCATTAACTTGCTACTGCTTCCCCTGTAATCACGGAACCAAGCAGACATTCCTGTTCCCCCGTCGTAGCAAGCATTACATAATGGCCTCCCTTTTGATACTAAGAAAATATGAGTGCTGTCTCCTACATTTCATAATTCACAGTGTTGCATTACTCTGTGTACTTTGGGGCTTGTCCAAGCCCAGCTGAAGTGAAGGGGAAAATTCCTCAGGCTTCCAAACGCCACAGGTCTCCAAGGGGAAAGCACATACGGGAGTACTTCAGGTGCACTTGGCTCTTTCACTGACTTTGCTTAGACCTACCTGGAGTAGTGCAAGAACTCATCAGTCCAGCACCTCTCCTGGGAATGCTTTCCAGCTTTCTGGGGAAGAACAGCAACCTCTTGCATTTGCCATCTCTCTGACTACCTGAAAGGAAGGGGCTGAGAGACAGAAGAGGTCCATGAATCTCTGGAAGACACCACCTTACCCAGGATACACCGTCTTGAGGCGTTCCTGAGATGCCTACCCACCCAAATTCATCCCCAGCCAGGCAAGGTAAGCTGATACTTTAATTGTATTTCCTGACTTTGTTGGCTCAGAGTAATTTCTTATAATCCACGTGCCACTTATCCCAAGTGAATTGGTGCATGATAGAGTCAATAAAGTTGGGCTTCTTTTATATCAGTATTTTAGTATTTGTACACTACTCATGATGCATCTCAATATCTGTAATTAAACTCAGTGTTCACTGAGAAAAACTGCTCTGACCTTTCCAGAGCACAAAGGAAATCAGCCATGCTGCTGTTTACAGGGTAAGTGGCAGTAAGTTAATGCTTAACTACGTTATTGTAATTTTGTTCAGTCCTTCAAGAATGTTTGAAAACCCATGTGACTGAAGCATAGCTCTCTTCCAGCACATGACTGACCCATGTCTGGCCTTGGATTGGGTTTTGCAGTCGTAGTCTCTTGCCCCAGTTGCCTGTGCATGTGTCTTGTGCCTGAATGTCCAGTCCTGCAGCAGAGGGCCAAGGGCACATCCCGTCCTGTGTGAATTGCTAGGGAACTGTGAGGCCAAGGAGGGAAAATTCCCAACAAGCAAGCTCAGGTCAGTAGATTGCTTGGGTAGGAGATATTTGCCCTTTCGGATGTTGCCCGCCTGCACTGACCAGTAAGTAATGTTTTCTTCCTAAGCCGAATATGGTGGTTTAGTACCATGAAAGTAGTTTACCTCTGAAGAGAAATGAAGAATAAAAGGCATCTGAAGGGGCAATGGATGACAGAGTTGCTTCCCTCATTTCTGAGAATGGAATGAGAAGAACTTTTGAAGCTTTTGAATACTAGTGCTTCCTAGTATTTTTGAAGTATACCAACAGGTTTCTAGCTTGTTTTACACATCACTAAAATGAAGAGAAATGGCAAAAGGGAGGCATCTGTATTTGACTTCTGGGGAGGGATAGCATGGCTAAGAAGCAAGGTACAAGGAGAAGTGCTGAGAGACAGTGTTTGTGAAGGAGAGGGAGATACACTGGAGCACAAGAGACAAATTGTTGTGTTCCAGCTGAGATTTTGAGCTGCCCCTGTAAGCTGTGAGGGCATGTGAGGTGGCAGGTTGGCATGTGTGTGCAGCTGAAGGGAGGGGCTGCTGCAACCAGACAAGAATAAAGCTCCCTTAGGAAAAGGCCCCATGAGGCTGGCCTGGATATCCCATGGCTTACCTGCAGCTGTATCCAGGTGTCTTTGGGCATCTCCTCCCCTAGACTGTGTTTGATCTTTGCAACATGATCTACACTGCAGCAACATGGCTGCCAATGCAGGGCCGTCCCGGGCTGAGCCTCTGCAAATGCCTTCCCATTCCAGCTGCACCAACAGGGCTCTTTCCTTCTTAATTTGTACCTTTTTCCAGAGGATGCTGCTTTGCTAGAGGGCACGACTGATAGCCTCCAGCCAATGAGGGCTGGAAGCTGTCTGGAGGAAGAGATGAAGCAACCCTCAGTAAATTTGCAGATGCCACCAGGTTAGTTGGGAATGTTGATCTGCTTAAGAGCAGGAGAGCTCTGCAGAGGGCCCTGGGCAGACTCGATTAAAGGGCTGAAGACAACAGAGTGAGGTTCAGTAAGGTCAAGTGCCACATCCTGCACTTGGGTGACAGCAACCTCCTGCAGCTCCAGCTTGGGGCAGGGGAGCTGCTCAGCAGGAAAGGCCTTGAGTGCTGGTCAACAGCAGCTGGATATGAGCCAGCAGTGTGGCCAAGAAGGCCAGTGGCATCCTGGCCTGTGACAAGAACGTTGTAGCCAGTAGGACCAGGGAAGTCCTTCCTCCCCTGTACTCAGCACTGGTGAGGCTGCACTGCATTCAGTTCTGGCCCCCTCACCTCGAAAAGGACATTGAGGGGCTTCCTAGTATTTTTTTATGTAGCATATCCAGAGAAGGGCAACGAGGCTCAGGAAGGGTCTAGAAAATATGCTTTATGAGGAACAGCTGAGGGAGCTGGGTTCGTTTAGCTTTGGGAAGGTTCGGGGAGGCCTCATCGCTCGGGGCCGGTCTCTGTCGTGCCTGCAGTGAGACGACAGTAGGAAATGGCCCTAAGGCAAGACACAGAAGATTCAGGTTAGCTATTAGAAAAAAAAAAAAAATCACTGTTTGAGCGGCCAGGCATTGGAATATGTTGCCAGGTAGTTGACAGAGTCGTGGTCCGTGGAGGTGTACAAGAGGCGGCTGTGGTTTAGGGGTTACAGTGGCAGTGCTGGCTGCTTGGTCGGACTCGATCCTGGAGGTCTCTTCCAACCTTGACGGTTCTGTGAGTGTATAAGGGCGTCAGTGGCGTTCCCGAGAGGAACACAAACCGCGCCGCCCGCCGTGGCCGGAGAGCCGCAGGCGGGGCTGAGGCGCCGGCCGGCCGTGAGGCGGCCCGGGGGCTCCGTGAGGCGGGACCCGCCCCCGGCCGGCCCGGGGGCTCCGTGAGGC
>VZTB01017962.1:222608-294090 GCA_013397245.1 Thryothorus ludovicianus | reverse complement strand
CTGGGGCAGTGGGTCGGTCCCGCGGGGCTCGGCGGCGGGGGCCCGGGGCGGTGTCTGTGGATGAGGAGCCGGCGCGGGGGTCCCGGTGTGGGCGCTGGCGCGGTCCCGGAGGGTCTGGCGGGCTGTGCTGAGAGCGGTGGGGGCCGGGCACACGCGGGAGGCGATGCTCGCCCCTCACGCCTGGAAGCAGCGGCGCTCCGTGGTGTGCGGGGCCGGGGCTGTGAGCTGTCCCCGGAGAGTTGTCCCCAGGGGCTTTAGGGACAGCAGGTTCTGAGCACGGCGCGTTCCCAGCCCGCCCTGGCCCGGAGGTGTTGGCTCTTGAGAGCTGGAGGTTAACTCCGGTGAGGGGTCCTCGGGATGTTCTTTTTCTGTGGCCACTTGCCTCAGTTCCCCGGTAGCTGGACCTTCCATTATCTTCACTGCAGCTGTGAATGGATACGTGGTCGTGAAAGAAGGATTTAATTTTTTCCCCCCGATGTATTTCTTCATGAGTAAGAAGGAGAACAGCTTTAGCTACCAGACTCCTTGGTTCACAGGCAGATGAATTCGAGATTAAGTTGAGCATAAACTTGTGAAACGGAGTTTGAATAACGAGTGGAATGATTTATGAAGGAGGTGTTCCTGCCGGAGTAATTCTTTCTGCAGGTCATCAGACTGCGTTGGTCTCAAGTAATGTAAATATTTTTAAGCCTGGGACTAATTATATTACCTCTGTTTTTCCTGCTGAAGAAGGAAACCCTGGGAGGTGTGCTGCTCTATGCTCCCATCTGCAGAAAGGCAGGCTAGGGGAGGATTTCAGAGGCAGGTAGTTCTCCAAGCTGTTTGCTGTTGAAGTGCTGCCTGCAAGGCTTTCCTTGGGGGTGGTCTCATGGCTTTAGCTTCCATGATGTGATGCTTGCTTCAGGAAATAACTCCTCCAAAAATTTACTTAACCATTTCTTTAAGTCACCTTCTCTCCTGATTGTTTCTTGTCAATCTCTCAAGCTTGGCAGGTCTGCTCTCTCGGGTTGTGTAGGGGGAGGTTATTTTAGTGAGAATTTTGAGGAGATTGTCAGTACTCTTAGACTTTGTTATGTAAAATTATGTATTTAATGTCTGCTGGATTCTAAGATACTGAAGCATGAGACAGTGGTGGGTTGTTTGGGTTTTTTCCCAGTATTTATATATCTGGAAACTATGTATCAGTTGCAACTGATTTATATTTGCCTGAAAATGAAAGAGAAAAGTCGAAGTTCCCTGGTGGCACATGGCCAGTTTCCATTACCTAGACCTTTGCAACCACTGTCGTGTCACATTATTCCATACTTGTAATTTGCACAGAGGTACAATGTTAAAGGTAGCTATGGGCAAAGCTCCTCAAATTACAGCTGACTGATGTGTGACTGCCAAACACTGCCGAGATTTTCTGGTAAAGCATCTATTTCATTTCCTTCAGCTGCAACCTGTGGAGCAGGTGATGAATAACGTGGCTCAGGCAGTTCAGAAAGCTCTGTGGTGGAGCCCTGCGGTCTGACACTCACTGCTGGTAGCCCTGGAGGTATAAATATGATGCTGCATGGTGGAATTTGTTTTCCCTTTTTTTTTGATGGGTGGGGTGAGTGTTGGCTGGTGGTTTTTTGTTTTTAGCAAGGACCTTTCTTCATAGAGAACTTCTCTGCCCTTGAATTACACAGAAAACCTGACTTGAAGTAACTCTGAACTTGGCATGTCCTGGTGCAGGACAGAGGTTGCTTTGCCTTCGTTGTGTAAATGTTTTCCAATACTAATTTGACTTAAATGACTGCATATTCTTCTTCCCTGTGAGACCAAGCTTTCTCCTGTTACATTGAACTTTTCTGAATGCTAAATTAGAGCTTAGATCCTGTGCTCCAATTCTGTCAGAAACGGGACAGCAAAGTAGAACTGTGGGAGGAGGGGAATTTTCTCATCCATAATTAACATAGTTGAGTGCTGTCATAAAGAACTGTTTTCATGTGTGTTACAGGACAAGATTTTTCCAGCAGAATTCACTGTTGTATTTCCTCTGTTGCTTATGTCCCTGGGTTTAATTTGTGGAATTTCTGAGCTAGGACTGCCCGGGCAGTTGTGACTAAGCAGGTGCTTTGCTTTGACCATGTGAAACACTCCCTAATGTCACATACTTTGGAAAATCAGGGCTTGAGCACCAGAAATACCAGATGTATTCTCTTTGCAGGGTAAAATGAGGATAATACTGGAAAATATTATTAATGTTAGTAATTAACAATGTTAACATTTAATCCGTGTTTGATTAGCGTGCAAATACTCTGCTGATGGAGAAATGAATAATTCTAACTCTGCAAGGCTATATGGGTAGGATGCAGGAGGCAATACCCAGGTCATATATGTAAAACATTAGCTAGTTAAAAATTACTTCATTTTAATGAATATGCAGCTTCACAAATGTGAACATGGCTGTCCACTTAAAGTGAGGGAATCTTTGCATTTATCTGGTTTTCTATTTGGGTTTTTCTTTCCTGTGTGTATTGCTTTTCTTTTTAATCTGCTTCTATTTAAATACACAGGGAAAAGAGAGAAATTAATGGAAGTTCTCTTTGTTTTGTTGTAAATCTTCCTGGGTTAATAAACACACAGAAGAAATTATTTCCTTAATCTTACCAGGACGTTGGGCTAAAACACCTTTAGTTTTCCTCATTAGAGGGCAGGGGACAGAAAAGTTATGCTCCCTTAAACTGTGCATTGCTTTGAGCACACTCTTCTGTGCCTCTGGGGTGGCTTATCGAAGGCACAGGCACAAAAATCTGTAGCAGTGCCAGACTTGCTGAATGCCAGGACATGCTGCACCTTTTGGTGTAGTTGGTTGCATTTTGGCAGCTGCTGCTGCCCCAGTGCGAGGTGGAGGCTGGCAGGAATGGGCTTGGGGAGGGTATGGCTGGTGGGAACGACAGCTCTTGGCTCCTGGGACAGGGTGGGAATGCAGCACAGAGCTTTTCTGTGTCACTGTGCTTGTTGCTGACCCATGGAAGAGCTGTAGTACTCCAGCTGGGGCCAGATAGGGGCTGGGAACTGAGGCTGCCCTGGAGAAATGGGCTGTTACCTTGGACAAAGAATTTTACCCAAAATTTTGAATACCCGAGGGTTTAAGTGACTCCAGTGTGATACACGTAAGACCTGAAGGAGTTAGATATGTCAGCAATGAGAAATGCATGAGCTCTGAACAGATGGGCAATAAATGAAAACAATTGTTTTGTTTTAGTTGTTATTAAATGATAAGTGCACTTATTCTGCTGACCACTAGCAGATGACTACTCTGCTACAGGAGAAGTTTAACTTCCAAGTAAGTTTCCGAAAATGGTTTCAAGGAATCTGTAAATTGTAACCTCAGTGTCAGCAAAAGTTAATGACCAAGGGAATTCTGTCTTGGACTCAAATCTTCCTTTGTTATTTTAACACTTAAATAAAATCACTTTAATTTGTGTAAAGTGAATGGATACTCTTAATACTGAATTAACATTCCAGGAATAATAAATTTATCTTGCTAATATGAAATTATCTCTTTCCATATATGGTTATAAACAGCCAGGAGGCACATTACTTAATCAAGCAGGCTTTCTGACCTCTGCCCTGAGCCTTGCTAATTATGTGCTTTTGAAGCTTGTTCACCTCCAGTGTTTGACTGGTCGGTCACCTTATTTTCAGTCAGTATGTCAGAGCTCAAGCATTAATTTTTCTTTTTCTTATGCCTTACTAAACTTCAGCATGTTTGTGAATGTATTTGGGTCCTGCTAAGTGAGCAAGATTGGTGGTTCTACACAGACATGGGGCTGGAACAATAATTAGTTGGCAAAGTATGTGTAACGGGTTGTTGTTACGTGGAAAAATCATGTGAGCTTTTACTCTCTTGCTGTCTCATCTGTCTAACTGGAAACCAATCTCATGGGGCACAAATTCCTGTCTGGTCAGTTTTAGTTCCAAGACTGTGCAAACGGAAAGTTGAAGAAAGGTGTTTCTGAAAAGCTGAAAAAGGTGCCATCTTTCCTGGTACTGTTAACTCTTCTCCTTCCCAGCTGACAGCCCCAGTGACAAGCTTAGCATGGCCTGTGCACTGGTTCTCCCCAGCAGTTTCTACTGTGCTCGTGTTCAGGGGCTCTGTGCTGGTGTTTGTGAAGGGGACAGAGGCACTGGAGGATTAGATAACCCTGTTACTTAACCTGGAGGGGTTACTCTGAATAATACTGCATTCACTAACTGCAAGTCAGTATTTTACAACTGTAGATTATAGCTTACAGCCAGGTATATTTTTAAAAATCACTGTGGGCTGTCGTTATTGATACTAGCCCAGATCTTTTTGAGTGGTGGGCTTGCCTTACATTGCTGCTGTAAATGTGGAGAGATTGTATTTAAGTTAGTGTTGGGGGATTATTTTTCTTTAGGGTAAATCTACCAAAACAGATTTCTCTGTAAAAACTGACTTCTCTGAATGCACAGTGGCTGCAGAGCAGTGTTCATGGTCCTGCCACGGACAGTGAGGCTCAAGGTCGTGTCTGCTTGCAAGCCTGCCTTGATAAGTGTTCCCATTGTGGTGACCTCCATGGGTCACTCACTGCAGGAATGCTGGAGTCCAGCTACAGCTGGTAAAGTTCGATGGTCTGGAGCTCTTGGACGAGAAGGCACAAGAGACAAACAAGCAAATATTCTGCTGTGTCTGGATTTTCAGAGAGAGATTAACAAAGGACTTTGTTAATGCTCCTTAAAGGAAATGAACTGCCATGGAGCAGCAGTGTAGCGTTCTCAGTAATTAATACCTGGTTAAAACCTATGAAGGACTGTCAGCTTTTCTAGGAAAGAGTGATCACTCTTCACTCCGGGGGGAATCTGTGTTAAGGCTTGTGTTGTTGAACCAAGTTATAAATGGCATGGAAAAGAGGCTGAGTAATGAAGTGACAGTATATGCTGAAAATCACAGAATTAGGGTAGCAGAAACAAAAGCTGCCTGCAGTTGCAGAAGGTTCTCACAATACTTGGTTGTAGGTACTTGATACCAGCAGATGTAAACTAATGTGCACAAGGGATGAACAACTCCCTGTGCCTGTGCAGTGATGAGATCATGAGAATCTGTGCCATTGAAGAAAGAGGTCTTTTAAGTAATGCAGATAAGGCTCTGTGAAACCCGCTCAGCAACAGTAAAAAACAACAAAAAAAAGGCAAATAGAAATGACATCTCTAGGAAAAGAAGAGGGAGCAAACCAGCATGCTGTGGTGTAAATCCATGGTGGTTTTGTGTAATGAGTAATATACTCTCCCTAAGTTAGGGGCGGACATTCTCCCCTCTCCAAAGAGTTGCATGTAGTTAATATTACAGAAAAGCACATGACTAAAGAGCTTTTGTAAAAAGAGTAACCAAATAAACTGGAACTTAGCCTGGAAAATACATGTTTGCAAGTAGGAAAGATAAGAGGAGTCTGCAGCCATGGGAATATCCCTGTTTATTTCGACAGCACAGCATAGCAAGAATTAAAGGGTGCCAAGTGGTGCCCATGTAAAAGGTGGTGACTTTTGACAGAGGAGATATAAAAACAGGGCCCCTTGACTCCTCAGAACCTTTCTGGGTCTGTGGCATCCTTTAATGAGACATTTCCCAGGTTTGCTGCATGTGTGTCCTTGTTCTACCCTGCTTCTTGTTCTACCTAGTTCTTGTGCTGAGGAGTAGGTGAGCAGTCAGACTCTATCTGCTCTTTCCATGCCATTCATGACTTTGGAGATTATTATATTTCTCTGAAGTTGCCTCTCTTCCAACCTGAAATGCCTGGTCCTGCTCCATCATTTCTCACAGAAGCTGTTCAAGACCCCTGGATCATTATTACTGGTCCCTAAAAATGAACACCTTCCTCTTGAATAGAGTGTTCTCTCAGTAGATCTCTGAGCATTTTACAAAGGACAATGGTATCTTTATTTCCTCTTGGAAGACAAGCAGGAAGGACAGAGTGAGTTAACCCAGGTGGTTGGAGAGCAGACACTTGGAAAGGGAAAACACCATATAGGGATAATACTGATTTTTGAAAAGCAGCTCAAAAATTATTCTCTGCCTGGATTCTCATCTTTCCTGAATACTCTGCCCACTTTGGGTTCCTGTGTCTTAAAGTATGTAATTGAACCAGAAAAACTTATGACAGGGACAGTGGGAATGCTCAGAGGTGCAAAGTGGCTTCTGCACTAGGAGAACTGAGTAGGCTAAGAGAAGGGAAAGAGAAGGCAGAGGGATGACATGGAGTTCTGTAGATTTGGGAATGCTGTGGGCACTGTACATGGAGGGGTAGCATTTGTGCAGTGTCTCAGGACAAGATCTTGACATACTGGAGCTGGTGAGTGGCAGGATTGAGAGGAGTGGTGGATGGTAGAATGTCTTGTCAAAAGATGCTCAGGATGCAAAAAATTTCTGTTGAATCCGTGCATGTTCAAGCACATAGGAGATAAATCCTCCAGAGGTAAGTACACACAAACCACATCCAGCTTCACAGTTCTCATGAACTGGGAGCAGTTGGAGGGCAGGAGAATACTCCTAGGAAATACTGTATGTCTAATACTGCTCTTTGAGCATTGGCATTTAACCACTGTTGGAGACAGAAATGGCTTTTCCTGTGTTCTTGTGTAATCCTGAAGGGTGGGATTCATCTAATGTAACTCATCATCTCAAAACTAGCTTGTTAAACTCAGTGGGGTGATCCTTCTTTTCAGGTGCCTCCCTGTCTGCATTTCCTACAGACAGCACTGAACACTTCATGGCTGTGTGGGTGAGATGAAGCCCACTCCTGCCATGTTTTTGTAAGAACAATAGCAAGTTACAGTCAGAACTCAGACAAAGATTTATAGCAATGACTGGAGACATCTCTCAGACTCTCTGGCACTCTTGGAAAATGCTAAGAGGTGATTTGATTATACTGTGTTGGTACTTGTAGGTGAGGAAATTTGTCTTTCTGAAAGCTCTTTTAGTTTAGTATAAGAAAGTGGGATAGCTGTTTGTGATGTCGAGCATACTTCATTGGGAAATGATGGCTCTTCTTCTAGAATGTGTGTAATTAAATACTGAAGCACTCGAGAATGTGAGGAAGTGTCCTCTGGTTCAAATAGAAGTGCTTACTTTGAGTAGGTCAGATCCTCTGACTGGCGTTATGAGGCAAGTTGGGATTTGTAGCCATCACAGTTTCTTGCATTTCTAAAACATGAAATAGCTTGGAGCTAAAACCTTTTAGAAATAAAGATACTAAAGGTTCTGGTTGCTGTGTCAGTGGTATAAGCCCCTGTAATCCCCAAACCATACAGGTACAATTGTGAGTGGCTTCTTCTACTGTCCCTGAAATGTGTGCACTTGCATCAAATTTCTGCTAGTCCTGAGGACTGAAAAGCTGCACTTCCCACCTAAGTCCTACATACAAAATAGTTCTGTTGCCATTAAGCACATCAAAATATTATAAGCTGTAAATATATAAGAAATACAGGACAAAGGAACAACTTATATTTTTTTCTTCCTAATCTATTCAGTATTGGAAGTTACTGTTTTTAGTCTCCAGTTCCTTTTTGAGAAGTAATAAGTTGTGCAAGTGATGGTGAGTTATTAATCAGTTCCTTTGTGATGGGATCCAAAATAATTTATTAAGTGTCTGGTTGTAAAATTTCCACTTAATTCAGCAGAACTGGATTTGTAAAAAAAAAAAAATTCTTTGAAAGAAAACATTATTTTGTTGTTTGCCTGCTTTTTTCTTCTATGATCCATATAGCTTACTCCCAAATCTGCTTTGCTCAGTAAATTCTAAACAAAACCAAATAATTTGTAAGTAAGATATAGTTAAGAGCTGCTTTTTTGGTACCACAAGCCCTTCCAAGGGGGTAAGACCTGACACCTGATTACACAGGCATGGTGATACACCTGAAGCTATACTGACTGTCCAAATGACAAACCTGTCGTTCTGTCTTTTTCTTTTGCAAGAATACCAAACTGGAGGGTAGAAACAAGAAACAGTTCCACAGAAAGAAGCAGTTCCACAGTGATGCTCAGGCTGTGTCAGCTGTAGGAAGGCTGGTTTATTCAACACCATGTTATGGTGGTTTGTAGCTCCTCTTGCTGCAGATAAGGGTTCAAGAAGACTTTGGTGAGTTAGAGACTTTCAGAGGTACTGGAGCTCTGTCCTGTAGCTTTCTAGACTTCAGCTTGCAAGTGCTTGCTGACAATCCCAATCTGAACAGATTGTCATTGTTCAGTTATTTAACCTCTGCATAATCTTTGCATGAATAGAATTTCTTGTGTGTCTTGTGGAATAACCTTTTATATAATTAGTATCTGCAATAATTTTTTCCTTTGGGAAGTAATTCATGTCATCTTGCAGAGATAGGACAGATATAAAGCATTATTCTGCAGTCACACAAGAAGCACTATTCATTCACAGTTTGTGTTGTGAAGCCAGTCCTGTATCCCCGGGGCTGGGTGGGTTTCGTGGCAGCAGTCCACAGAATCTTTCTGCAGTGTTTCTGAACTAGAGGCTGCTCTAGAGTCAAAGTGGAATGAAGTTGCAGCCTGGAAAGAGACAAGTAGGAAAGTTTCTTGATGCATTAGATCTTTTCATTCTAGTCATAAATAGTAGGTTTTAGTCACCCACCAAGACTCACAACTGAAGCTCAGCTTGAGGATGCATTCCCAGATCTGAAAACAGGGATACTCCTCTCTTGTGCTTTGTCCTGACTAGGTTTGCATGCTGGATCATGTTCAACAGATCACACTCAAAGCTGCAAGCTGAACATGTCCTACCTTGGGCGAGGCAGTGGGAAAGGAGAGAAATTTCTACTTTGGGTCTGTAAGGATTTGTGCTGCTCCAACCCTTGAATAACCTGAGCATGTTTCTGCAGACAGTGATAATAAAGCAATTAGTAAATAATTACTCAGAAGGCATTAGTTAATGTGGTAGGAAAGAGGATATTGGGGTTTTGTATTGATTGTTTGACTACTTCCTCCTCTGATGGAGCAGTAAAAGGTGCTGACAGCACAGGCAGGAGGCAGCAGTCCTGTGTTGGCCTGGGCAAATTTGTGTTTGCATTGTGTTTCTTTGTGATAGGAATACAGGCAAACTGGAAAGGGATTAGAGAATGCAGCAATCATTGCTTGAACTCCTAAAATTGTTATTGGGCATAGCTGGCAATACANAAAAAAAAAGTCCATTTAGGCTGGGAATCTAGGAGACCTTTTCCTTGAAGGAATAACCTTACAGATGCAAAAGCTTCATTGCTTGAAGGTGGCTTAAAGAATTAGAGAAACTGGCTTAGTCAGTGGTGTGGTGGGAGGAAACTACCCTTGGAGTGACAGAGGAGAAGGAGACAGTGAGTAATACATTATTACTCTAATTAAGAAATAACTTAATCAAGATATAATTATTGCCTAAATTAGGTATAACCCCAAACCGTTCTTTGCTGCTAAAAGAAAGACCTTGCTGTGTATGACACAGAGGGAGGAAGGAGCCCTCAGGAAGTCCTATGCCTTTTGAGAAGCAATTTTCTTCATCAAACTTGCTGTCCTGAAGGCCTCTCCTTTCTCTAAATACCATATAGTGGTCATTTTAGAAAATGCCAGGAGGCTTGTTTGAAGGGGGTGGAGGCTCAGAAAAGCTGCAGACCTCTTACCCTGATGTGTTGAAGGGAGTCTGTGGATCAGTGGACTTTTTGGAGCCTAGGATGAATTTCCTGATAGAGCCCATGAAGGCTTTGGGGAGCCAACAGCACTTTTTAAGCTGTGGCTCTGATTCAGCAGAGGGTTTAGCACACGTTACAGTGAAGCCTGAGAGGAGTGAGTGGAGGGTGTGAAATGTGTTCCCTGGGTTTGTGAATGATGGTGTGAGCACCTCACATGTGCAAAGGGTTTTGTGCACACCCTTTCTCCACTGGCACCTTGCCTCACTGCAGTGGCTGGGGCACCCCTGGTACCTGTGCTTGTCCCTGGGTAAGGGGCACACCTGGTACCCGTGCTTGTCCCTGGGCAAGGGGCACACCTGGTACCACAGCTCATCCCCGGGGAAGGGGCACAGGCGGTAGCGCTGCCGTTCCCTCGGGAAGGGGCACACCTCATACCTCTGCTCATCCCTCGGGAGGGCCCTCCCGCGCCGCAGGGGCTGGAGGGCTGTGCCAGTGGGTGTGGAGGGGAGCAGGCCGGGACAGGAGGAGCTGCTTGGCCCGCAGCTGGGATGGGCAGGTGGCAGCCTGTTACAGAGCCCAGCATGGCCGTTAGCTCTTTGTCCTGAATGCAATCTTTTCAATGCCTTATATAATCCAAAGAACAAAGTGGGAAGGGTTCTTTACTCGTGCCACTCCACAACTGCAATGAGCAGACACAGCACATCACAGATTCCATTGGATGCTCTTGAATCAATGCTTCTCAATTTTAAATTAAGGCTTTAAAATATGTAAAATGTGAACGTTTAGACTTGTGCTCTCCCCAGTTGGTAATTACAGCAGCACCAAATCCTTAGGGCACTTGCCTTGTGTGTGCTGTTTGTCCAGGCTTTGAGCTGAGTTGGTGGGATGGAACAGTGGGGAGGGCAGTGCTTTCATCAGGCGCAGGCCTGGCCTTTTGCGGTGCTGGATATTTGCCTTTGAAGAAACCAAAATAAACCCATGCTGTGGAGTGACTTAGCTGTGTGGTATAATAATGTTTTATTAAATAGATTTCTGTTTATACAGGAATAGAGGGTGCTTAGAATTTCACTGGGGTGTTTTCATTTGATTGTTCAAGTATTAGAGAAAGATGAGGCTATGTCTAAAATTCAAGACCCTTAAATCTGAGATTTGCTTTTTTTCATAACAAAGTTAAACAGCTGTTGAGTTTTTTTCTAGTGCAGTTCTGACCATGATGATAGGAAATGCAGCTGGAAATGACTGTGCTAAGTGTAAAACACTCAATTCCTAGTTTTCATAGGCTTAACTTTTATACAAATGGTATTATCCTCAATGTCTACAGCAGTGGACTTACTGCTGTAATAAATATCCTGCTATTTATGGATTGTGAGAGAAACAGTTATTCCTCCTTAAAGTATATTGCCATGGTCCCAGAGACCTTAGTGAAAAGCTAATGGAGGTCAGTGTGGCCTTTACTAAAGACTATGCATTCTTAGAGGCATTCAGCTACTTTGCTGCAGGCTTTTTGGGGCTTTTTATAATCCATAGAGCTTGGAAATCCTGAAAGTGCTTTTCTCTACTGCCCTTTGCCTTATCTTTAGAGCCTTGGAAAATGCAAGGCAGAAATTCACAACAGGATCAAAATGTTTTGCTCTATTAGAATTAAAGGTAATGTTTTGTTCGGTCTGGGGAGGGAAAAAAAGCAAGTCTGAAAAAAAATTAATGAGTGGCTAAAATAGAGCTGTTAAAATGGCACACACAGACAGCCTGTGTATAAATATAGGCCAGCTCCTCAGCACTGCTCTTATATGGTAGATCGGAGTGGAAGAACACTATCAGCCTACTCTGTTCTGTGTAGGCCTGTGTGCTGGTTGTTCTGTCTGGTGCCAGATGTTTGGTACTAGACAAGGCTGCATAATACAAGGCAATCATAATGACTGTCACCTTTATTTCTGTTGCAGGGACCTGTGTCACCAATGTGAGAGAGGAATCTCCCAGGCACACTGTGGATTTTTTGTCTGTACATGCCACTGGATTATCTACCTTTTACTGACCCACTTAAAAAGAGAGAAAAAGGGTCAAACAGGAATTGTTGACTTGTCACTTCTACCTAAGAACTGACTGGATTTTATGGCCTCTGCTGGAGAAGCTACCTGGACCATTGGAAATGGAGCAGCTCGTGCTGCACCTGTGCTGAGCAAGGCTTTCTGCATAGAATGTGAGCATCGAGGTGCCTTAAGTCAAACCATATGCAAGCTGCATAAGTTGTTGTAACTGTACTGCTGAAACCACTCCAGACTTCTCCAGGGCTTTCCAAGTCAGTAGCTCCTCACACAGTTTGGGTGTTTCCAATTGACATTTGATTGTTTTCAATCAATCTGGTGTGGCTGTGAAAAGTGAGCTTTTCCCTGTGAAGTTCATGGTGAGTTTTGCAGCCTCACTTCCCAGCGTGGTCTGTGCTATGGCAGCGACCTACAGGCTGATGGTGACTTCAGTGAACTGCTACAGCAGTGTGGTGGTAGAGCAGCACTCCCAGCACACTGTGCACTACTGCACAGGCTCCTGCCAGCTCCTCAAACAGGGACTCACCTGCTTAGTTGCACACCACAGCATCTGTGCAGCGCTCAGTGCCCAGGATGCCAACCCAGACCATAAAATCCCTGTTGCTGAAAATGGTCTTGCCTTGGCTGGAAATGAGGACTATCACCAAATCCTTCCAAATAATCCAAGAATCAAGAAGGGGTCTTCAGTGCAAGCCTCCAGCAGTTTAAAAGACATTACTGGTGAGGCAATAAATCTTGCCAGTGGTAAAATAAAGGAATTCTCCTTTGAAAAGCTCAAAAACTCTTCCAGTCATGTGGCCTACAGAAAGGGAAGGAAAGTTCGATCAGAATCTTTCAGCAGACGATCCTTTGATTTTGACTTGATTTATGGGCACTTTAACAATGATGAGAACTGCCCTCCATGTGGCTTTTTGCAGAGTCCCTCACCTGTGGAGAAATGGCAGGAGAGCAACGATGCTCCAGAAGTCACCACGAATCCTGTGGTTCCCTTCTCCCCTCACTCCTTTCCCGAAGAAAACTTCATTACCCAGATTTTAGAAAAACACAAGCTGGATGGTTCTTCTGGTGGGGATATTAAGGTGTGCCTGGACATCTTGCTCAAGTGCTCAGAGGATCTGAAAAAGTGCACAGACATAATCAAACACTGCATCAAGAAGAAGTCTGCAGATGTCAGTGGTGGAGGCAACAGCAATGATTCCCTGGCTAATTCAGAGAAGATATACATGAATCTGATGACAAGATTTTCTTCCTACCTGAAAAAGCTGCCCTTTGAGCTGAAGACAGCAGGGCAGAGGGAAGCAAGTGACTGGGCAGAGCTGGTGAACTGTTTCCATGGCTTGCAGCAAATTCCCTTTCCCCCGGTGTTTGCTGATGAGCAGCCACCCAGGTATGAAGATATCATTCAGCTGCCATCCTCAAGTGCAGTTCCTCTCGTTCTGCCAGGTCAGGGTGAGGTGACAAGCACCTCCCAGTCCATCCAGACAGGGACTGTGAGCTTCACCTCCAACTCCCTGCCCAGTGTCCCTCCAGAGAGCAGCGGGAGAGCTGTGAAAGATGCTCTACCTCAGTCACCAGCCCCGAGCCCCTGCGACTGCACGTCTGCCACCGAGGCTCTGTACATCGAGGAGGAGACTGATGGGGACAGAACAGCAGGGACAGAGAAGAAGGCAGAGCAGAAGGGGAGCTGGCAGAGCCTGGAGCACAGCTACCAGCGAGCTGCTGGTTCAGACCCTCCTGCTGATGCTAAAGCAGAGCGGGCCAGGGCAGGAGATGCTCCCGAGAAAACTGCTCCTTTAAAACCGGTGTTGGATCCTGTGTTGTGTGGTGCCCAAGCTGCTGTCCCCAAAGGAGCCCAGACATGCAGTAGGGTGGACAAGGAGGAGATAGACAAACTGCTTCTGGACTTGGAGTGCTTCTCACAGAAAATGGAGAGTACTCTGAGGGAACCTTCTCGGAAGGAGGGCGAACCTGCCTCGATGCAGGTGTCTGGCAGGCAGGCTCCACCTCTGGCTCTTGAACCCAAAAGTAAACCTGCTGATTCTCCTTCTTCTTTGTCAAAAATAATGGAAACCAACGGTCATAAAATGGAAGAGGATGACAAAGCCCTTTTACTGCGTATCCTGGGAAGCATTGAGGACTTTGCCCAGGAACTGGTGGAATTCCAGACTGGCAAGGGAAGTTTGTCCAAGGAGAAGGAAGTGATGCAAATTCTCCAGGAAACTTTAGCAACTCCTTCACAGTCCCTGTTTGCAGGGCAAAAAAGCCATGTTGGGACTGCCTCCAGAGACTCTGTTCCAGCCTCAATTCAGCAGGCTCCAGAAGTAATAAAGGTAAGAGAAATAAACTTTTGATGGGATAATGAGTAAAACAAACAGGGGAAAATGTGGGGCACTGAAGGGAATTACATCTAAGTGATGCATTGTGCTGTGAATGCTGCAGTGTGGAATAAGGTGCTCAACCTGGCAGAAACGTAGCCTTTATTTCAATACAAACAGAAAAAGGAAACTGAAACCTGCAAGAAAATAAAATAGGTCCTGACATGGAGTTTCACCTTTGAGCTTGATCCTTTCCTGCTGGCACTCCTGTAGATTGTTTGCTTGTGGTTTAAATGGGTCCCTTGTAATAGGGTGTGGTAATAATTACTTTATTAAGTATAAATAATTACTTTATTTCTGGGACCAAGTATTGGACTGCATTTCAGCAGTTCAGTGAGAACTGATTCTTCCACCTCTCCCTTTACCATCTCTGAGCAGCCTTTCTTGTCCTCCTCATCACTGGTTCCTAAAAAGACCAATCCTCCATGAGACAAATGACTGAATCTCAGAGAATTTCGTTTTGCTTTCCCTGTCCCCAGTGCATGGAATCATGTGGAGTCTGCATTGCTTGTATCTCACATGAGGAGTAGGTTTTCCCAGGAAAAAGGGTCTTGATGGGAGCCTGCTTTAGAGGGAAGCCAGGGCTGTCAGTCAAGCACTCAGTGCTTTATGTTTGGTAATGGCTGCCAAATTTCAAGAAAATTTGTTACCATATTTCCAATTTGGCAGTAACTGTAGAGATGTCTTCAGTTTCCAAAATCTCACTTCCACAGAGGCACTGAAAAGGTGTCCAGGTTGTATATGAACTTTCACAGCTTCTTCCAATTGGAGCTTAATGTGCATCTTTTCAAAACTGACCACTTTTGCCCAAAATTTGATGCAGTTCTTAAAAAGGGTGTGTGGGTTGTATCTTACCTTACATGATGGCACTGAGATCCTTTTAGACCAGGCTCTCCAGGAGCTTCTGTTGTTGCTCTGGGCACTTTGCTTACAGAAAATGGTATTCTGATGTTTCTAGCAAGGGAAAGAATCTTTTTCATCAGAGTGTAGAATTAAACAGTTCCAAAATCTCTAAAGTAATCCCTTGTAATCTTGCCTTGCACATTATTTTACAACAACTAACTTGTGAGTTCAAACAAAAATGTGTTTGTGACACTGGCTTGGTGGCAGATTTTATGTAGTGCTTAAAAATGGGATACATTTATGTGCTGAGTGGCTTCTCAGTGTGGTGCTTGGCAGGTTGTGCTCCCCTGACCCCTCCTAGCTGTGTGTTAGTTTGCTCCCAGCCTGCCTTCTATGGCCATGTGCTCCACAGGTACCAGAGCTCTGCTCCTCCGTGCAGTCACACATCCCTTGCCTTGTGCAGGTGCCCAGAACCAGAGACCCTGGGAGGCAGAGGATGTGGAGGCAGCTGTTTCCCTCAGCAGTGGGCCCAAGGCTCTGGGCTGCTGGCTCTGCACTTCCCTGAGGTTTGCTGTTGTTTGTGGCACAGATGTGTCCCTTGCTAGGTGTAGCATCCATATTCCTGGATGTATACATCCATATTCCTCAATCACTCTGGATGTAATTGAAGCTGCCTGTGGATTCTCACTCGGTATTGCATGTGTGCCTCAATTATGCAAAGTGTTTGTTGTATTTTCTTAAGACTCATAAAACTGTTATCAAGTAGCTGGGCACACATGCAGAAACCCCAGAGCTCTGAGGCTGATGAAAACTCAGCACACCTTTCTTTTGTGAAAGTTGTGACAGATTTAATATCTCTCAAATGCTAAGCAATGAAAAAGGAGAGGGAGAACCCTTCAGACCAGGCTGTTCTCTGGCTCAGCTGGCCTATCTGTGTTAGATCTGTGCTAACTTATATCAGCAGCAGACTTCCTCTTTATCATAAACCTAATTATGATCCTCCACAGAGAACAATAGGATTACTTGCCTCTTCATCTTCAAAACCCAAATATTTAGAAACTAGGAAATGAATACTCAAGAAGTCCATCAATTTTGCAGAGCACATAATAAGGCCATCAAGCTTCTTTCAGGCAGGCCAGGAAGCATTGCATACTTTTAGACTGTCTAGCATTTCCCATTCTGAGATCCAGTTTTCTGTTGCTTATCTCTAAACCTCCTAACTATTTGTTTTGAGATTTCCTGTTCTCTGTGCCTGTCTTAAGCTGATTTTTTAATATGTTGGTTTTGAAAAAAATGGTTCAGTGAGAACAGTGCAGTTGCCTTTTAGAGTCAGCAAGCCCCTTACTACTTATCTGTATTTTTGTCTGTTGTAGTTAGGAGGGCTATAAGGATCCTGGATGGACCAGCAGGTTTGAGGGGAAACTGGGGGAAACTGGGACCAGTAAGCGATGAAGAAGGTGGAGATGGGGCTATTTGGATGTTCTGAGCTAATCTGCAGAAGTGCTGAGTGTTGGGGTGTGTTGGAAGGTATCGACTGCTACCTTTGAGTAAAACGTCATATGCAAAATCCTTGGAGAAGTCAGTGGTGGATGTTTTTGACTGTAACCTCTCTGTGGCCTTGGTCTGCCACCTGTATAGGATGGCTGATTTGACAAAGTAAATTCAGCTAATGCTTGGAGTGGTGCTCTTGTGAAAGAGCCCTAGGAAAATCTGTGAGCAATGTGGTCCTTCTGTTCTCAGAATCATGTGTGAGTGGTGCAGGGCTCTGCTGCATGTTCTGCTCATGTGTTGTATTTTGGGAGCTGCTGAATAAAGTTCATGAATAATTTTGGGAACAGAGGTCAGGGCCAGACTTTGATACAAAGAGACTCTTTTGGTTTTGTCCCTCCACTGCTGGGTCTCTCCTCAAAAGGATTACTTGTGTTGTAGTGAGCCAGAAAGAGCAGTTCTGCTTCCCATTTCTCTCTCTTCCATGCCTCTACTTCCTATTGTATGGTTCTGAAACCTTCTTTATACTGACTATGGTGCTTTGTATAGAAATTAAACCTAACTAGCATTTTTGTTTTCTGCCATCTTAGGCTGAGGTCAGATGGGTCATCCAACCATTTCTGGCCAGGACTGTGGATCTGGGAGCAGAGAGCCTGTGGGGTTGATAAGACCACCTTTATAACCATGCTATATTTCAGGTGGTGGAGCCCTGGGTGAAGTATCCAGAGGCTGTTCTCTGGTTCCACATTTCGTCTGGGTGGGCTCTGTTTCCCCTGGATTACTGATGGGGTGGGTGTTTATGGGACTCTCAGAAGGTTCTTAACTCCTGTGCCCTGAAGCACCATCTCAAGGCCACACACTTTGCTTTTTTGTATCAAAATGTCTGCATTGTATGCTTAAATCAGGGGCCCCTAAGAAGGCTCTGAGCTGAATTAACTGTTTCTGTATCATAGAAAGTCAATGTTGACCTTGCAAGTTCGTAATTCTGCCCCCTCATAATTTTGTGCACATCTTTGTTTTGTAAATGTAATGATATTCTTACCAAGGATCTTGTATGGGTGATTAATTGTAAAAAGTGGCTTCTCTAATGTCACAGTAACTTTAACTTTGTTCTGAAATAATTGTATATTCTCAAAGTGTGTCTAAAATAGAATGTAAAACTCTTTCTGGAAAATCAACTTTCATTTTACGTATGTTAAAAATTGGTTTGATCAGATATTGATAATATCTGTGATTTAAGCTATACACACAACCTCCATTCCTTTCAAACATCGCTTATTTATTCTCAACACAAATGAATAACTATGGGCTTTTTTTCTGTTGGTGACAGTTACTGAAATAAAAAAAAAGTCTTAAGTGAATCTAAAGTATCTCAGAATGAAAGGCAACCAAGAGAGGCAATCTGCAATCTCTCACCTTTAACCTGGGTCACCTACAGCAAGGAGGATTTCTGGATTTGTGGTTTGTGCAGTTGGTCTGGCTGTGAAATCAGACTTTTCTGCTGTGGGTTTTGTCCAGCTGACTTTGAAGCTGTTGAAACAAGATTCTCTTACTGTTGGTTTCTCATAGTACTGTATATATATCTTTATTTATACCCACTTTGTGTGTTTTGAGGATAGGAGGTAGCATGCTAGAAACCTGCTATTCCAAAACACTGGAATACAGACACAGTGAGCCTTGCCTCTGGATTACTTGCATTTTTTTCAGGTTATCAGTGAAAACCTCCCAAAATTCTGAGATCCTTTGTGACTCGTTAATTTGAGCATGAAAAGTACTTGGCTGTGCTGATTTTTTAAAGTAGGAACTAAAGGCTGCCAGATTAGTGTGTCTTTAATGCATACGTCTGTCAAAGGTCTCTGTAGCTGGTCTGGATGCAGCTGGAGGTCAGAGAGGCTTCATTTCCTCTGCAGGCTGTAAGCAGAACATGAAGTAATTCATCACTTGCCACAGATGATTTACAATAAATCACCTCCTGACATGCTGCTGCATGAGATCTGCAGCACTGCCAGTACAGTGCAGC
Organism: Thryothorus ludovicianus; assembly: GCA_013397245.1. Classification (NCBI taxonomy): domain Eukaryota; kingdom Metazoa; phylum Chordata; class Aves; order Passeriformes; family Certhiidae; genus Thryothorus; species Thryothorus ludovicianus. The sequence goes on along the minus strand of VZTB01017962.1, from coordinate 275,668 downwards.
CTCATGGGCTCTTTAGGTATTGCCTTAATGTTTAGGAAAAAATTGTCAGAGTAAAAAAACCCAAATTTGTTCCAAATGTGTTGCATATGGATCTGTGTAGCCTTTGTTTGGTGGCAGTTGCACTTTGAACGTTCCTGCCTGCCTTTTTCTTTTTGGAGGTTATTTTTTCATTCCCATCCTCTTTGTGCCACTCTGTTAGGCTTTGTACTCATTTGAGCTTCATGTTAACCTGGAGCTTTCTACAGGAACCCAGGAAAAAACATCAGAGGCACATGTCCATTAGAAGCTTTCTGTTGTGAGGCTCACTGAGATCTTTGCATTTCAAATGCAATACCTTGATGACAGCAAGCCCTACTAGCTCGAAATGGGTGTTTGTCTGTGTTACTGAACTTGGAGAGCATCCTGGCAGAGCAGCTCACGTCTTTCAGTCAGGCAGGGGAAGCACTCCATGGGACTCTTTTGTGTGGGAAGAATTGGATTTAGGCCCTTGTTCGGCACCATTCTCATGATAAGAGAGGGAGAACACACTTCTAACAAGCCTAGACAAAGTTAGAGCAAGGGTTTGAAGTCTGCTTGCTCCAAGTTGTGCAGAGAAAAAGTAGGCTATTGTCCCCTGAGAATTGCTTTGCCTTTGCTTTGTGAGAGTTACGGGGAAAGTGAATTACAAGAATGATGCATTTTGATGTCTTTAGGAAACTGTTTTCTTAAGAGCTGCTTGGGAATGACTGAGCTTATTATCCAAGACCATCCTTATGTGCTTGCTTGGCATTAAAGGAATTAGATGATTTGCTTTTTCCAGCAAGAAGGGAAAAATAATGTTTTTTGAAAATTATAGCCTTCAGTCAAGAGTGGGAACTAATGCTGCTCCTCTGCTTCCTCACCTCAGCAGCAGGGACCTCAAACCACTGCCATCCCACAGACAGGGCCCTTGGCTGAGCCTGGTTTAACCCTAGCTGAGCCTGACTGACCCACGGGTGCCCCTCAGGTCTCGGCACTGGGACATACAAAGTAGGAACTATTGGGGCAGATGGTATATTTAGCCACTTCTGCAGGGCATCTAATTTTAGAGCTCTTGGTAGTGGTGGTGGGTGCTTCCTTTCTCATGTCACCCCTGGCCTATTACAAGCCAAGGACAGATTGTCTGTCATGTAGCCAGCAGGGAAATAGATTCACTTGTAGATCATGTTTCTCAATTAAAGTATTACAAGAAGGCAGAAGATCCTGGTGGTACTGAAAGACACTTTGAATATTGGTTAAAATAGGGAGCTCTGGCTTCAGGAGTGAGATAAAATTGCTAGATGTTGTCCTTGTGAAGAGAGAGAAGACAATATGTTGAAGCCATTTGTCATTTTTTGCCTGTAAAAAATCCAAACCAAGAAAGCAACGTGCTGGTCTTGACGTGGTCTCCTACAGAGTGCCCGTGCCCCTTCTGGAAAGGTCAACATCTGCTTAGGAGCTGCCCAGGATGATGATCAAGGAGAGTTCTCTGCGGAGGGACCCAGATCTGGGAGGGGAGCTAGCTTTCCTTGCCAAGGGCTGTGACTTTGTTCTTCCATCTCGATTCAAGAGGCGCCTCAAGGCCTTCCAGCAGGCCCAGGTTTGGACGCTTGGCATTTCTTTATCTTTTTTTTTTTTGTATTTTTTTTATTGGATCAGAGAATCAATCTGTGTCCCCTCTAGGCGTGTCTATTTGCAGAAAGTTATTTGCAGCAAGATACCAGCAGGTTTAAAAATAAACCTTCCAGGCTTAGATTGCAGAGTTAAAATGTCTTTGTAAACAAGGGGGGAAATTAACAGCAAGGGCAGTGATTTAATAATGGGGAGAAGTATTGTAAGACTTAAGTATTTTCTGTGAGATTTATTGTGTGATTGCTCTGAATGTTTGTTGTTGCATGCTGGAAGAACAACAACTTTCTGCTGTGAACTATACAAGCCTGTGCAGACCAGCCTTACCTGGCTGTGGGTTTTATAATTTTACCATCCCAAGGTGCTTCTTTGTGCTGTTTCCTACGCTCTCTGGGCTGTGGCTGAAGAAGATAATAGAATTGTTTAGTCTGGAAAAGACCCTGGAAATCACAGAGGTGTAGCCAGAGAAATGGAAATTTTTGGTAAATCCCAGCTGCTGTACTCGCTCTCTGGAACAACTGACAAAAGATTGGATGTGCTAGGACAGCAAATAGACATGTAGTCTCTCCAGATTTAGAGGGTTCACAATCTGTTGAAATCGACCCATCTTGAGCTTTGTCTGTATTTAAATAATGGGTGACCCAGTGAGGAAGTTAAAAAGTTGAAATTAGGAGCAGTGCAGCTGTTTCCTAAGAAACAGCATTAAAATTGCTCCAAAACATATCGTGGCACATTTTTCCTGCGTTCTGGTGACAGGTTAAAGTACATCTCAGAGGTTAATCTCTGGAACGTGTGTTTTTCACTCCCTGGGGGAGAATTGGATGAGGTAATAATGTGCAGTAATGGCTTGGGCGGGGCCGAACACTTTGGAGAGACTGTCAGGAACCACAGCACAGCTAAATTCCCTCTCCAGAGTTAGTCTGGTCACTAAGGATACAGCCGGGATAGGGTTTGCGGGGAGGGATGAGACCTCCGGGTGGAACAGCTGGAAAAATGGACGGGGCTTTGGTCCATGAACCCTCTGCCTGCTCTGCAGCAGGAACATTTCTGCTGCTGAATGCCTTGGGATCGACTGCTCTGGGGCTGCCGGGTCAAGGCAAGAGAAATACTGCACTGGGCACTTGCAGTATTTAAAAAAGACGGTATTTTTCTTCTTTTCTTGCTACCTCCCCACCGTGTGTCACCCTTCTCTTGCCCTGGGCCCCACAGGTCTTTCTGTGAGCTGGCTTAATTCATAACACGGTAGAATATCATCCAGCAACAAAGCCAAGTCTTCTGCCTTTCCAAGTGGGTTAAATTAGTTCCCTCTGGAGATGGAGGGCAGGGGTGGGAGTTCTCCCACGGGGCTGTACCTGGGGCTTGGGATGAGCTGAGAGTAGAGGTAACTGGGCCCAGTAAGAAAACACAAGTGCTGGCAGGTGCTAAGGTGGTGACAGGGAGCAGAGAGGTGAATGAGAGGTGCCTTGTGGAACACACAGATGTTGGCCAGGAAGGAAGGGGAGAAGGGTGTTGGTAAATTTCTATCTCAAGAGCTGGAAATTTCAGTTCTTGTGCTTCTCCTTTGCTGGACTATTTATGGAAGGATCAGAGAGCCTCCCATAGCAGAGCTGGGAGGAAGAGAAGTCTCTAATCCAACATCTCACTTGTAGGAATATTATTTCTAATGCTGGATCACATCAGCACTGGCTTCCCCAAGGATAGGGATTTGCCCAGCCCATCTTGGTGACCCCTCCCAGGCTGTACTTCCCTCAGTGTCCTCCAGCCTAACCCTCCCAAGCTGCAGTGTGGTTCAATTGTCCCTGCAACTGCACTTCCAAGAGCTGCAGGCTCTGTTTAGCCCATCCCTTGGCTTCCCCTTCCCCTAGCTAGCCAGGGCCAGCCCTCACTGCCACCTGATCCTGATCCCAGCTTTCTGATTTCCCTCCTTTATGTCTCTGAATGGTCTCTTCCCATCACTTTTTTGAAGTGAAGGCCCAAAACTGGTCCCAGGGACCCAGACACAGCCTCGCTAGTGTCAGACAGAGATACAACTTCCTGTGCCTTGCTCCTAAGGCAGTCCAGGACACCATTCCCCTTGTCTGTAATCAGCTCTTGCTGCAGGCTCATGCTCAGCCTCAGCCCTTTTCTGTTGCTTAGCCTGGGAGTTCCCAGCCTGATCTGGTGCTGAGGGCCATTTCCAAGATCTATAGGCACATTTGTCAGTGGAGGTGTGTGAGGCTTCTCTTTGCAAAACTCAACTGGATAAGGCCATGAGGAACTTGATCCAAGCTTACAATTAGCACTGTGTCTGCTCCCTCCTAAACCCTTTTGGGTTTCTGAGTTGCTTAGGTAGAGTTTTTAAATTTTTGTTTTATTGTGATTGGACTTTGTTTCCAATAAATATTCTCTCCAGAAATGCATTTTCTCATAGCCCTGTGATGTTTGGAGCCATGTGCAGATGAGCCTGTGTTCTTACTGTCCTTAAAAATGGGTAAGAAAGAGGCAGAAGGTTCATTGATGGAAAAGGGCTTCAGGGAGGGAAAGGAAGAGAAAGTCTCGGGAGAGAGGTACAAACCAGTGCTGGAGAAACTGATGAGCTTTGAGGATGGCTTGTGTCCAGGTACCAACAAACTTGAGGAAGGCAGGAACTATGAAAAATGAAAGGAGACATTAAGTCAGCATTGTGGACTGCGAGAACCCAGGCTGAGTCACTGTACCCTAGAAAAGAGGATTACAATATCCCATTTGGAAATAAAGCAAGAAACTGGTAAATATATTATCTAGGACCCTGTTGGAGCCTGGGACCAGGAGGAAGGAGTAGAAAGAATTTGAGCACTTGATGTGATACTGCTTCCTTCCATGGAGTTTTCTGCTGGGACTGGCACATCCCTGGGAGACAGGCTGGGATGGCAGAGGTTTAGTCTGTGCTTTGTTTGTGTAGCTACAATGAGGCTCTGGTTCTGTCTGGTTTATTTATAACACAGATGTCACTATTTTTGTCTGCTCGTAAATAAATTGTATGGCTGGCAAAAGGTGATATAGTGGATGGACAGATTTCAGCTAGGGTAAATTAAGGAATGCTACAGAGCGGTACTTAAAAATGGCCTTTAATCTCATCTTTCTCTTGAGTAAAATATAAAAAAAAAAGTTTATCTGTTAATTATTGTAATTTATTAATAAAATATTTATTCGAGTATTTGTCGTTTCCTTTCTTAGGTGTTCACTCTGAAAATGCACATCCTTGTCTTCTGCTAGGCAAACAGCATTTAAGGCTAATTTTTTGCAATAAGAAACTGTTTATTTCCAAGGAATTTCCACAGAATTTCCCATCATACCACTGTATGAATTTTTTTTTTCACAAGAAGTTGGAATTAACTTCTTCTTGTCCCCATAGTGGTTTGCATCTGGTTATACCCATCCCAGAGTATTAATCTGTAAGGTTGTTCTAAGGAACAAAATCCTCAAGAACTAGTCACTGCTTGTTTTTTTCTCTTTGTGTCATAAAGAGCTCATTTCTTATATGAGAAGGAAGAAGACAAAGTTCAAAAATTATATTTCTGTTCCTGAGGCAAAATGTAATCCCTGAGCAGGAGTGAGTGAGTCAGACTTACTGGGAAGGTCAGCTGGAACCTGTGTCTGAACTGGCTCCCTCCTTCAAAGCCCAGCAGAATTCTCTGTATTTCTCCTATAGGTGTCTGACCTTCTGGCTTGTGTGTGGATGTGGATCAGGAAATTAATACATCCTCTGTGGTCTGTGTGAGCTGGTACAGAGTATTGCTGGCTCTGGGAGCACCTGGAGGCAGAAGAGTTGCTCAGGTTTTTGGGAGGTGGAGACCTGGGCAGAGGGGGTGAGTTGTGTTCCAGCATGGTCAGCTCAGGCTGTGTGCCATGTGTGTAAAATGCAGAAGGGGAGGAAAATGGCCCAGTGCTGTTATGCTCTACCTGGGGACTTCACCTGCCAAGAAAACAAAAATACAATTTTATCATTCCCTTCTACTGTAAGGGAAGGGGATGTATTGTTACAGTGAAGAGTCGGTGTATGTTGAAAGAACATGTTGCTTTGTGGAACTTTTTGTTAAGTTTGAGTCATTTAGTTCCTCACAGTGCTGGCAGCTGGGAGTGCCTGCGTATCCTGAAGGGATTAGGGAGCAATAAACCTGTTTGTGAGAAGTGGCCTTTGAGCAAACTGATGTGAAGTCCTATTATAGAAGTCAAGTGGCTGCAGTTGGCACCTCACGTCTGTTCCAGCTTTGCATTGTTTGTATGAATATGGTGCTGTGAGAGACCGGCAGGGACTTCCCTCTGCTGGGATCCAGGAAGGGAAAACTCCTGAGCAGAGCTGAGTCCTGGCTGGAGAAGCCCCTGCCTGGGCTGGGCAGGGTGAGAGCACATGATCGAAGCAGAAGTGGTGCTTGGTGTGATCCCTGAGCTGGGGCCAGGTGCTCCCTCCCCACACACATTCACTCGGTCTGGCTTTGCTTTTGGTGGTCTGCTGAGGAAGGGGCAGGAGGAAGCTGGGGGGAGGGTTGTCTTTTATTTAACCCAGTGTACTGTGCTCCCAAAGTGAGTGCTCAGCTCTCCCCAGCTTTACCTCTGCCATCACATGAGATCACCTGCATCGTCACCAGGGCTGATGCTCACCATCCTCCAGCCCTTGTGAGCCTCAGGAACCCCCTGAGCCTCAGAGCTGGCTCCCTGTGAGCTCCAGCATCACTTGGGAGCAGACACAAAGATGTGCAATGTCTGAGGAGGAACAGTCAAGGAGGACAGGAGGAAGAACAGGTATTTGTGATCAGGCTGGCTCTCCAAAGGTTAAGAGCTGTTCAAACTCTGAATACTGAACACTGGTATTGATAGAAATGTTGAAGGCTGAAAATGATCTCCAACTTCTCCTGTGTAGCAAGACAGAGTAGAAGACAACATGAAGAACCCCAAGCTCCAGCTTAATGTGTTCTGTACAGAGCAGTTAAGGACAAAAGTGTGTTGTGGCATGTGTGTGCTGGTGTTCCTGCTCCTGAAATGAGACAGTGTTTGGGAGAAGAAAGAGATCCTCCCATTTAAAGAAAGATCCATGAAGCAGAGGAGTGAAGAGGAGGAAAATCCCCTCTCTTCTTTCATGGGTCTCTGATGAATGGGTTATAAAGTATTATAAACTGCAGGTAAAAGTAGTGCTTAAAGAAGCTTTTACAATTCTCACTTCTTTACCTTATGAAAAGCAAATCTGTGTCTAGTTGGGAGATTCAGTATGTGTTAAGAAAAAAGCTCCAAGTTTATAGAAAATAATATGGCAAAGTCAGTTCATCATATACATTCTTCTGCATTTAGTGGACTCAGACTTGGCTGCTTTATCCTGAAACCATTTTGTTTTGAAGCAGTTAGAATAAACAAACTGAAAGTCGCAGCTGTATTTACTTGACTGTTGCCTTCTGAGCCTTATCACATATGTTGTTACATTAACAAAACTCTTGCATTGGAACCATTGTGCAGTGTGAAAGCCTGTTGCCTTTTCCCAAGAAGGAGTGTCTCCATGGGGGAGCAGGGAATTCCTCATACCTCCACATTCCAGCAGCTGGCTTTGCAGCTTGTACTGTAGTTACTTGTCAAAGTCGAAAAAACGTTCCCTCCCATATCTGAAAAATTCCCTGGTTTAGGGTCTCATTGTGTACTTGAATACAAATGCTGCCTGTGATGTAGAGCCAGAATTAGAGATCCATTGGAGGGGGATCCAGTGGGGATCACCATGTCAGCCATATGTTTATTACAGACAGGAGAGGAGTGAGGAAAAGACATCATGTGAGTGCCTAATGACACTCTGCTGGCTGCTCCTAATTCCTGATGGAAAAATTGATTTACCAGTGCTTAGTACCTTTGACAAAATCAGGTCTGGGACTGTTTAAGTTGGGCACAGAATAAAAGGCTTGCTGAAATTGAGAAGGAAGTCTTGAAAATATTTTCTTAATTTATCTCTGAAGCAGGGCTTTGGCAAAACTAATTATGTTCCAAGGGATAGAAAATGTCCTTGTTTGAATGTAAGATTGCTCATGCTTTAGGCAAGCGTTTGTGTGGGTGGGTGCTCTGGTTTGGAGGGGAAATACTAAAAATCAGACACTTTGTTGTTCATGGGGCAGAATGACAAGACCAAGACCAGCATGAGAAGAAGTACCATTGTCCTTGTCTGTGGTATTACTGAGTTGCAGAGAGAATTCTCCTATGACTCAATAGGAAATCATGATCCACAGCTACATATGTAAAATGCTCTGAAATGGCATAAAAGCAAGTATGATATATCCTAAATTTGCACTGGTACATAATGCAGAATTTTTAAATTGCCTGTTTAAGACACATTTTTATCCCCATGCCATAATATAATTGTTGGTGGGCTTTAATTTTCTCCTAATCGCTGGAAGCACAAACTATTTTTTCTCGCCGTGTGTACCATGATGTTAAAATGTGTTTGTTATTCATTGTTTTTTCAGGTTCAAAGTAAACAGGAGAAGAAGGCAGGAACTTCATCCCCAGCTCCCCTGCAGCCTGTAGTTAGCACTTGCACTCCTCTGCCTGTGAATAAAGCCACCAGCAGTACCCCTGTGCCCATAAACATTCCACGTTTCTACTTCCCTAAAGGACTCCCGAATGTCTGCACTAACCATGAAGAAATCATTGCCAGGATTGAAGAGGCCTTTACAGAGTTTGAAGATGAGAAAGCAAACATCTGTGAAATGGGGAAAATTGCTAAGGTAACCACTGATGGTCTTGGAGGTCTTTTCCAACCTTAACGATTCTGTGATTCTATTCTTTAGGTTTCTAATTTTGGGAGGGATACTTCATTTTAGTTTCAGTCTATCTCACAGCTGTTGTAGAGGAGGAGAAAAAAAACATTATTCTTTTGATCTGAAGTTTTTTGTTTAGATTTAGATAATAGTAAACAAAAATGAGCTCAGTTTGTTGATTGTCACATCAGATGTATATGTTTGTTCTTGCTTTGATTTATGAAGCAGTTCTCTAAGATTTCTTAGCAAATACAAATTGCTTTTTTGTTTCTCCATTCCTTCATATTTCTGCCTAGAAGTTTGAGAAGCTCTGAGGCAGAAACTTGTCTGCCTCTGTGGCTTCAAGTAGTGCCAGCTGCCCTTTTTGTGGCTTTTTGTAGCTGTCCTGCTCAGCTAGCATGAGCTGTAGGTGCTATTGCAGTGTTGTGTGAGGAAGCAGCTTCCAAACTCCAGCTCCCTGGATGTGGGAGGGGGAAATGTCCAATCAGCCCCCAGCCCCTGAGCCATGCACGTTCAGTACCCACAAGGCAGGTGGTACAGCTGGTGAGTTCTGCCTTCAGGGGACAGCACACAGCACTTGTGTGGGAGCACCTTCTATTTCCTTCTCCTTCAGATGCAGTTTGCAGTGCTGCTGATCTAAACTCAGCATTTATCAGACACATCCTGAGTGATCAGCTTGCCCTGAATGAGCCTCTGGCACTGTAAACTGAGCAATGATGCTCTCTCCAAGAGCAGCACTTGCTTTGCATGAAGGAAGGTTTTCTTGAAAGGAGAGACTAGGTTGTTTTCTTTGTTTGTAAAGGAATCCAATCATGTTATTTGTAAACCTGCTCTGAAAATATAAATAGGAAGTATTCTTTGCTTGATCAAAAATGTTTGAACTGGGAAAAGTAGGAGGGTGGTGCAGAAGAGACTTCTACCTTTGTATCTGGTCTCTCTACAGGGATGTCCTCCTTGCCACTTAGTTATTGTAAGGCTGGGTTCTGTTCTATGGGATTATTGACAATGGTGCCATTTGGAGCTCTGAAATAAATGCTTCAAAACCAGCTGCACAAAGAAAACAACAGAAAATAAACTTCATTCTTTCCTCAGAGGAGCCAAACACCTGTAGAAGCACAGCTACCTGACACAGAAATGGATAAATCCAAAAGCAGTTCTTGGGCTGATTAAGATTCCCAGAGAAACACACAGGTGTGGACAAGAAGCTGAGAATGAACTTGCAGGATAGTCCTGCTTAACAGAAGAGGTGAAAGAGACTCTGTGGCAGAAATTATGCCTCAACTGCTTCTTTAAATTATTTCTGCTTCCATTTGCTGTAACATCCTTCTTGCTAGGATCTAGCTTGAGTCAGCTGTGCTCCCTCCAAGGCCAGTGCTTTGTGGATATTTTGATAATTTGTCTGGAGTCAGGACAGTGCTGGAAAGGTCTTTGTGGTAAAGAAGAGGTGCTTGATAGTGTGAGCAGCTGAATGTTTGACACCATTTCCAAGCCTGCTTTGCCAAGGTCTTCGAGAGTCCACAGTGCCAGAGCTTTCATGGACTGCCATTGAGAGGCAGGAGATTCTGCAGAGGCTGGTTCAGAAGTGCTGGTCAGGGAGTCCTTTGGCTGGAATCAATCCTTTCCATGTGTGCTTTTGTTTTTGTGTTCCCCTCCTGAGATCTTGTGGTGTTGGAAATAATGGACTGCGCTGGGTGGAAGGCACTGCACTGAAAATTGCAGATGGGGTTTTCTTCACCTTTAGGCATTTACTCATTAATTGTTTGTAATTAGACTTGAGGTTTCCTTGCTGCCTATGAGAGGTCATCCCATAGGAGAACGGGCCCTCCTCTTTTAGGGTGGGTGGGGGTCGTAGCTGGTGCGTGTGTCCTTCTGGAAGGAGGTGCCTGTCTCTCCACTCCACTTCCTAGGGAATTGTGCTAAACAGTTCAGACAAAGCTTAAGAACTTGAGTAGTCCAGATCCTTTTCTTAGCCTGAGAGGGCATGTTTCTCAGCCACCTGAAAAGGCACATGACAAAGTAGGAAGTTCTGTGTGAATTCTCCACCTTGGCATGCAGTAAATGGCACACAGGTGAGTCAGAAAGCCAGAAAGCCATTACCATTATTTCCCTTATGTAAAGTGAATCTGGTGTGTGAACAGGCAGGTTCCTCTTGGAACTGCTTTTGTATTCCTCCTTTCCCTGTTTTTTCCTTACAGATCTGTGGCTGCCCACTCTACTGGAAAGCACCTCTGTTCAGTGCATCGGGGGGAGAGAGGACAGGACGTGTCTCTGTGCACTCCTTTGTGTCCATGTGGAGAAAGTGAGTATAGCAAATGCAAAACTCTCTTTCTGGAAGAAGAGATCAGCCTGCTATACAAGTCCTTTTTTTTTTTTTTTTCCCCAACCCGATTTTTCAAATAATTTTTCTCTTCTTTAAGTGGCTTAAAAATCTCCATCATCTTTTTTTACCCCCAAGCTCTCTGAACACTTGTTTTCATGTGACATCCACAAACTTGGAAGTAATTGTATAGATAGCAAGATATTTTGAGTTAGTTGCTGTATAAAATATGTTTATAAGCTCCCCAGAAATGTCAGCTATTCCATAGCTGGTAGTTGTCCATGGATTTGGGGTATATTTGTGCCCAGCTTTATTGCTCTACACTGGTGCACTAAGCAAGTGCCATTTGGGAACTGGGAGATAGTGTTACAGGAAGAGGAATGTGGAAATATAAGCATCATCATACAGCTGGGTACTCTGTGAGCTTTAATAGTTACTACCTTCCCCTGAATTCACCTGTGGGGTTTGACAGTCCACACTGTGGAAATGGAGAGCTCTGGATGCTTGGAGTCAGCTCTGACATGGAGCAGACTTGCTCTCTTGACTAATCTTTTTCCCTCCAGGGCAATTCAGACTTTAGTCTACTTTGTGAAACACCTGAACAGCGTCTCCATCTCCTCTCCAGAGAGAGTTCTAATTTTTTACTTAATGGTTCCTCTTCAGATTCTTGATGTAACCTCTAACCCTAAATTCCCAAAGTATTTCCTGTGATGATGTTGTCAAAACAGCTTCTAGTTACCCTGGCAAAATTACAAAAATGTTAGGGGTGACTGTGATCTCTAAGTTTGTCTTGCCACAGACATATATTTTCCTTCCTTAGGTTCCTACAATTACTTCTAATTAATCCCTAATGTATGATACCACATTTTCATTTCTCTGATTTTCACATCCTTCAGATATTTGCAGACTGTGATCATGTCTCTCTTCTGTATCCTTTTAACTACCCCATTTCCAAGCCAAGCTTTGTATGCTTTTCTCATTTAATTGCTCTTTTAGAAAGATATTATTTACTGTCCCCTCTTCTTCCCCTCTGACAGTTACAAAATCTTTGCTGGAAAGCTGAAAAACACAAGAAATGTAGTATGTCTGGTAAAGTTTGACTGTAGCTATGTGAACACAGGTATAACTTTAAACCAGGTACCTTTAATTGCTGAAGCCTATTTTCTTAGTAGATGACTGACTTATTAAAATGCCACATGCTCACTGCTTGTCAGTCTATAGGAATTGCTCAATATAAAACACTTCGGGATGTGAGATCATTTGTTTGTGGCTAAAACAGGGCTTTGGGATTCATCTTTATGTGCCTTTTTTTTTTAAGCTAAAACAATAGCACCTCTTTCTGCAGCTGATTTAGAATGTATCTGTTAATTGACAGGTACCATGACAGAAATGTGCAGCTAACAGGGTTGCTAAATCTTTTTTTGCTTATTTAAAAGAACACTTTTTATGTAAAGTCTGCCTTTCCCAGAGTAATGAGGCCAGAATTAGCAGGAAACAAGTTAGTGTGATCTCTGCTGGAGAACTACAGCCAGTTCAGTCTTATGTTCATACACTTTCAGGAGAGGAAAGTGAGGGGAATAATCACTCACAGTAAATAATTACAGTACATTTGTATTTTCACAGTTAATGAAGAAAACAGTGTAGTTTTCTGAGTTTCCCTAATACTATGTGAACAAGGTAGTGTTTGATATATCTAAATGTGTTCTGTTACCAGTGTTTGGTAAATGGCATGGAGTTCCTCTCTTTATGAGTTCCATTCTCTGGAGTGAATCACATAACTATGATACCTTTAGCCAGTGCAGTATTCTGTGTGAGGAGAAGTCAGACAAGAAGTGGTGTGTCAGATGCACACTGTCAGCCACAGGGGACTGAGCTTTCACACTTCTCCAAACGCTCAGTCCTTCTAATGCCTTCATCAGGCTGCTCTCTATGGCTTTGGTGCACAGATCCAGATGGGCCATAATTAACAGGGGATGTCCTTTTTCCTTCTAAGAAGTGATTTTTTTGGGTGAATATTCAGTCCCTGTAGTTTGGCAATCTCCCCAAATATTGCAGTGTAGTGAAGGGTTGCATTGGAGAGTGCATCCTGAGACATCCCACTGCTGTTCACTTGGAGTGAGCCTGCAGCATTGGCAAGAGTCAGGTTTGATTCCACACCCGTGTTAACCTGGAAAAACCCTCGCTGGGTGCCCTGGTGCAGCTGAAGGGCCTTGAAGGAAGGGCTGGCAGCCCGAGGACAGCCTTTGTGTGATTGCCAGCACAGCTGTATGGCGCTGCAAGGCCTTTGTGACCCTCGCCGGGCTCCTGGCAGGCTGGGAGGTGCAAAGTGCTGGCAGTAACTCCTCCCCTCTCCCCGCAGAATCCTGCGAACCTGCCACGACGATGCCTCCAGGTTCACTTCCCTTCTGGCAAAGCCTGGCTGTGACTGCCTACAACAGGAGGATTTCATCCCGCTGCTCCAGGTACTGCCACAGCTCTGCAGGGACAGTGGGCATTCACTTGGCACCTTCTCTATTTCCATGGCATTCAATGTTTACCAAGGACCAGCAGACCTTTGGTTTGAACAGCACCTGAGGGGGTTCATTTTGGAGTGAAATAGAAATAAGCGTTTTAAGTGCTTAAATGCCAAACCAGCTGCAAATCCTGCTAAAGGCACTGAGCACTGGTCTCTTGTCAGGATTCATATTTATCAGTGCCTGGTAACCAGACTGGAATTTGCCCCTTTCTCTATGTGGATATTGGGGAAAATGCTTGTTGCTGTTGATAGTCAAGCACAACATAAAAGCTTATTGGAAACGTTGTAGAAGTTACCTGGCAAGAGAGTTATAATTGAATTTGCCTAGCCAGACTACCAGATACAGTATCACATGGAAATAGTCCTAAAATTTCTGCTGTTCCAGTTGTTCCAATTGTTCTGTATATGCCTCTAAACCTGCTACTGCACAACTCTCACTGCTTATTTTTTTCTTAATATTCAGGCTAAATCTGCACATCTTCATTTCATGTGTTTCTTTCCCTTTCATTAATTTTTAACAAAGTATAGTTGTTTTAATTATTTGTGGCCATTTAGGCAGGCTCTGGATAGCTTTAGGGCTTCTCTGTAGATTCTGTGAATCATGTCCATCTGCTTCTCTGATGAGCTGTTGTACTTTTCCTGATCTTTTCCACACATCCCTAGATTTCTCACATGATGTTGCCCTCTGGGTAAAACCTCTGTGGAGATGCTGCTTTGGGGAAAGATTTTGTGTCTGCGCTGGCTGTTTCTGTCTCTCAAACAGAACTGGGGCTGTGATGGGTAAATTTTCTCATGTTGTTCTTCATCTCTTCTCCACTGGGCACACTGCCTTTCCTGGTGGATTGCAGCTCTAGCTCCTGGTGCAATCCAAGGCGTGCACAGTCCTGTCTGTCAGTCAGCCAGACATCAGCAAAATTACCCTGATTTACACCATCTGAGACATCCTGTTCCACTGCCCCAAACTTGGGCATATCACACCCCTGAGGGCACCGTGGCATGGAACAGGCACAGCAGAACTTGGAACACCTTTAAAGGGTAGAGGAGTGAGACATGGAGAAATTACACAGGCATTGATTCATACAGGATCTGAACTGATTCATTCAGGATCTGAGCAGTTTCTCCATGGATTTGATCGTGCAGATTTGGCATTGCGAGCCAGTGTTTGACTTGCAAACTGGTCTTGAGAAAGAGGCATCTCCACAGATAGTCCAAGTGAATTTTGGAAAAGCATTAATCATATCTGTAAGCATTCTGAGACACACAGAGCTTTCATTGGACATAGGAGACTTTCTCAAGGAATGTTTATTTCTGCCACCTAGTTCTAACAAATGTTAATATCCTCAATGCATGGAGGATAACAAAAATCTTGGAGCGGAGATAGTTGCATGGTCAACTAACTAATTATTGTCTCATTCAATGAAAATGAGTTTTCATCTACTCACTAACTCTCTTCCTTTGTTTTTCTGTCCTTAAGTAAATCAAACTGGCCCACCAGGTGCGTATTGCCCAGCAAATGCATTATATTACTATAACAGAAGGTTCACTTGATAGATTAAAATATTTCAGTTTTATTGTTAATGCTGCAAATAGTTTCAAGAGCAAGAAAAAGTATTGGTTTGTAAACCCAGTAACTTCTAAGCATTAAAAGGAGAAGAAAATCTATTTCATTTGATTTTCTCTTACCTTGCAGGATGTGGTGGAAACACATCCTGGCCTCACGTTCCTGAAGGATGCTCCGGAGTTCCATTCCCGGTATATTACAACGGTAGGACCTCTGGGATGCCACTGCCTCCCTTTGGGATCTGTCACTGTTCCCACCAGCAAATCCTTCTCTTATTTAAAAACATAGGTGGTTTTGATATTACTGACCATGAGGTATTTTAACAACTGCTTCCAAAGAAAAAATAATCTGCCTGTGTTCAAGGGGTTATTCCAAAGGTTAATAATGGTTGTTTCTGGTCTTAAGCAAATCTATAAAAACATCTTTTTTGGCCTGATGAATGGAAAAGAAGTTCTTTGGTAGCTGCTATGTCACCCTGAATTGTGTTGGGCTGCTGAGGCATTGAAGGCTGCCTGTTTGAAGGTTTCTGTCGCTGAGGCTTGGAGATTCTGTGACTGTTCCTAGGTACAAAGTGCCCTTTGCTCCCAGGGATCTGCTGTCCAACCTTCCTTTTGCTTGTTCAGGCTCTCTGTCCCCAAGCTTTTGTGACTGGGTTTGTGTCTGGGGTCTGTTCAGTAGCTTTGTTCCAGCTCTGCAGTCTGCACTTAGGCTGATGCTTTACCTAAGTGTGTTTGTACTTTTTTTAAGCCTTGAGCTTGACTCATGTTGGGTGTGAATCCAGATAAAAGGTACAAATGTTGGGAAGTTTTATCTCTGCAGCAGTAACAAATTCAAATAATTACAGGCCTGGTGGGAGCTCTATCCCAGCAGGGCTCAGGGCTTTAAGTTTTTCTCCTGTTTGCTTGCCAGGGCCTGCCTGGGGCTGCACCACACATGGCAGCTGGGAGGCTCCTGGCACACATGTGCTTGCTCCTCTCCTGTAAGGAGCAGATGGCACAAAGACACTTCTTCAGGGCAAACCCTGAACTGTCACGCTAATGGAAATGTGTAATGAGAATCCATTCTAAATGTTTTAAATGCACTTGAACATGACAGTGAACAGCAGTGTATAATCAGTATGTTTAGTCCCTGTGGAGTAAGACAAAATAAACATTAAGCCAGAACAGGTATAGGAATGGCCAGGGAATCATGGAGGCATGTGAATGGATGAGTATGGAAAGTGCCTGTGGCATATGCACCCTGGTATTTGGTGTTTCAAGTGTGTGGAAGGGTGAGACTGAAAGGTTTAAGGTCACACTAGGGTTGGTTTCTGACTGCAGTATCCATGGGTCAATGCCATGTGTGGTTGCCCTGGCTGCTAACAAAGGCAATTCTCTGCGTCTGCCTTTATGGATTCCTCTTAAGTCACACACTGTTCCTGTATTTTTCAGGCAAAAAACAAATGTCTTTGTAGAATAATCCCTCACATGATCACCCTTGCTGCCCTTTCTGGACTCACCAGGGGCACTGCACAGTGTGGCTGAGACCAACTTTGTGAAGCTGAGCTTCCACTTCCATGTAACTGAAGTGCAGGCTGCTATTAAAGAGCAGCACCTTTTCCTTCCTGTCTCCTTTTGCACTTCCCTGGTGCCTGGACTTGGTGCTGTGTCATCAAAGCAGGCACAGAACCACAAAGCTCCTCAGTGCTTCTTGACCCTGCTTGTCCACTGTGCTTTCCTGCTGCAGTGGGAGCCCTCAGGCATCCTTACTGGCAGTGCTGGGACAGAGGTGGATTCCAAGGCTTGCTCCAAAGGCAGCAGGGAATGGTGGTGCCTGTAGCTGAGGAGAGGGCTGTGGGGCAGCACACCTGACAGAGGTGAGCTGTCAGCTGTCAGGACAGCACTGCTCTGGGGGTCTGTGCTGACAGCAGAATCCCCCTGGATCCCTGCTGGAGCAGGGCCAGCACCTGGGGAGGCAGGAGGCTGCTGGGCTGGCTGTGCCCATCTGGAGGGGCAGCACTCAGTCCTCTGCAGCAGTGGCTCTGCTCTCTGATAGCAGCAGTTCCTATTGCTCACCTCTCCTTTCACAGACACTTTGGCACATCCCTCTTTAATGTTACAAAATCCATTATTACTGCCAGGAGACAATGAAGGAAATGGCTTTGTCCTTGGATTTTGAGACCACTTGGATCATTTTCATTGCTTCAAGGTAGAGTGCCTTGTACCTCCTTACAGAGACAGAATGCTGTATTTGCTGCCACACAAGAATTACAGTTCATGTTTGTGTTACAGACAAGGGCCATAAGGACACATGGCTTTGTGTTCATTGCTGAGTACAGCATCACTTGGCTGAATTCTCCTGGAGGGTGACCTCACAGTCTAGGATGGGTAAGGTGTGAATGCACATTTCAGTTCTTATTGCCACCTCAGAACCTTTTGAAAAGGGCCTTCTGGACACAACAAGCTGGAATTTTATCTGTATCATATCTGTTTTATTGGCCACTGTATAACTAAACCAGTTGTGTTTGTTTCAATAGAGACAACTTCTGAAGCTGGTGAAGATGATGCAGAACATCTTAGAATATCCTGTGGCATTTGTTGTAAAGCTTTAGTGTGACTTCTACCTAAATGTTCAAACCAGGCTCAGAGTTAGCAGTGCATGCTGCTCTTGCAATGCTGTGAGCTAAAAACAATTTAAACATTAAAGCTTGTGGAAAAGTGCTTCAGGTTATACAGTAGCACCAGTGCAAATGTGTGAGGGGACAATGGCCACAGGGATTAATAAAGTTCCTGTTTTTTCCAGAAATAGTATTGCTTTTATTCTTCTGTGGGAAGATTGGGGAAAGGTCTGGAACTTGTCCATGAATGGTTTGGGCCTGGAGGTCAATTACATGAGGATAATGGGCAAGTAGAAAGAGGCTCCTCTTTCCAAAGGCTAATTAAGAATTTGACTCCATTATCCTTGTGCCCTCCTCCAACTCAAGATGTTCTATGGGTCTATGGTTGTGCACTGAACTCAGAAAAATGAAGCCAGTTATGGCCTAAGTGACGAGTGTGACTTGCAAGCTGCACATCATCTCACACTGGTAATGATGTTCTAGGATGTTTCCCAAATGCTTTTTTTGACAGCTTGATTCTTGCAACCTGAAAAAGACTACTGAGATTTTATAGTGAGATATATACTATGTACTGTCCATGGAAACTGGGCTATTATTTGAATAATAAAGCCTTCACACTGTGTGACAGGACATGGTTAGAGACATGAAAAGATCCCATTTTAGCCCTGAATGGCTTATTTTTACAGGTGGGTGAAGAGGGAGCAGATGGAACATCTTTATCAACATGGTCTGGTAGACAGTTTTTTATGTGTCACAAATGGCAATAGTTTGTTGTCTTTTACTATATTAAATAAGAATTACTGGTATGGGGTCCTGTTTCTGATTCTTGGGATTGCTATTTTTGAGTCCTTGGAATGGTGTGAACACCCTGTGTGTTTAAGAGTTGCTACAAAGTTGTCAGGTGTGATAATGGGTGATGTGTGAGGTGAGACCATCCAGTCTCTGAGCTCTAGTGCAAGCTGGAAGCAAAAGCCAAACAAAGGCCAGAAATAGAGACCAGAGTGGCAGTGGCTGCCAGAGGCATGAAAGAAGAAACAAACATTGTGCTTAAGACCAGAAAGGATCATTCTGATTACCTAGTCTGACCTCTTGTGCTACACAGGCCACAGAATGTTGCTCAGTGATTGCTACAGTTAGGATAGATTTGGTTTTTGGTCTGTTTTTAAATAAAATGACACCCAGCTTTGAAAGGATAGCCACCTCTTAGGCCTGGAGTGGTGAAGGGCCTGCAGTGTTACCAAAAGGTGTCATGTTCAGCAAAGTTGAATCTATCAAATGTCCCTTCAGGGTACATTTGAGTCCTCACATCATTCTTGTTGCTCTCAGAGTTGTGTGTGCCATCATCAATTACTGTCTCACTGTGTATCCCAAAGCAGACTGCTGGGAGCAATCTCCTACTTGGTTCTGGATCTGCTCTGAACTAAGAACCAGCACTTGTTTGACTGAGTCCAAAGATGGCCCTTCAGTAGTGGTTACCCACTTGAAACTAGTTTTGGCTAAAAGAGAAATCCATTCCATTTAATCTGCTAGCTGGATTACCCCCTGTTAATGACCACATTGTTGTGTAAAGTTCATTTTTGTGTTGGAATAGTGTGCACTAAATGTTACCAAAATTCTGGGGTGTCCCAATGTGTCAGAGACATCAAAGGTTTGTAGTAGGTTTGGTCAACAAGATTTCAATGCTGATAGTCAAATTCATTCTATCCCTCCTTTCTCATGCCAGTGATATTTATTTGTTGTTGTTTGCCCTGTTAGGTTTACTGCATGTGCTCGGTCACCCATTTGTGTTTTCCCCACTCTGTGATGATACTTGAGAGCTGACAAGGAGCAGATTGGGAAAGGCTGTTTGTTTTTTGAGGAGCTTGGGAGTGAGCTCAGTCTCACACTGGGAGCTGTTTGCTTTTGTCTTCTGAGGGTCCTGTGCTTATCTCCCATTATTTTTGCTCCATTTCACCAGAGGCAGATCTGGAAAGGAGGCAAATGAGGTTAGCACCTGCCCAAAATAATTCCAAACAGAACCTCTCCTGCTTACTTTCAGCAGAGGCACTGGGAATATGAGGCATTTTTATAGTTGTAATGGATCAGACATTAACTGTGTCTTTCATCTACATGTCCCACTTCCTCTGCAGGAACCAGAAAGTGATTTTTTTGTTATTGGTTTTTTGTTGTGGTTTTTTTTTTTTCCAAGAACCCTGCTTCATTGGGGATCCATGCAAGCTACGTCCCCTTAAATGTGACAAACTCAAAGTGATTCATCAGCACTTTGAACGTGTTCTCTGACATAAATAATACATCACCCAAAGAGGTGAATTTAGAGCAGTGAAAATGTTTTCAGACTGGAAAGGTATAATACTGTTTAAGAAGCAGATGTTGCTTTCAGACTGTGTAGTCAATTAAAGATAGTAGTATCTACACTAAAGATCACAAAACAGTTTTCAAAAAGAGGTCTCCTTAGGATGAGTGAATAAACCAAGGTACTGCATTTAAATTCCCAAACTGCTGTTTCAGGAGTTGATTTCAAGAGCACTGTTGATATGTTGCAGGTTATACAGAGGATATTCTACACAGTCAATCGATCCTGGTCGGGGAAGATCACTCTAACAGAGCTGAGGAAAAGCAACTTCCTGCAAGTACGTGGGTTTCTGTGGGACAGGATCCAGAGTGCAGCACTCCTTGTTCCTGTGGCTGGTTGGTGAGGGAGCTGTGCCTGGGCTGCAGTGGGATGAGCCAGGTGCTCAGTGCCAGGAGCCTGCTGGGCTGCTGGAGGAGCCGTGTCTGAGTTGAGGTGAGAAGTGCAGGGACAGGAGTGGCCCCAGGGCACTGAGAGAAGGTCAGGGCGTGACCGTGCTCCAGCTCTGAGGCCACATGGAGCAGCAGCCTGGCTCCTGGTCCAGACAGCAGGAAGGGAAGCAGGACGTAGCATTGCACCCATGTGAAGTGGCTCCCAAGCAGCCAAGAAGAGCTGCAGAAGTGCCAGGGGTAGGAGAGCCAATTTCCTGCCTCCTAGGCAGCCCTCAGCCCACTGACAGCTGTCAGGAACATCTCTGCAATTGCAGGACGAGGCACCTTGGGAGCTGATCTCCACAGGAAAATTTATGGAGCCTAGTTCTTGTTCCAGTGCCTGCAGTGTGTCCTTATGTCAGGATCTGGATCTCTGTCCTCTGTGTATTTTGTCCAAAAGAGCACCAGATTAAAACTGTCTCAGGCTGCTCTTGCCCAGCCCAACCTAAAGAGCCAGAAAATCTTGAGGCTGAAAGGTGAAGGACTGGCTAAAACAGCAAGATTTCCCTCCTGTGTCCTGTTTGCTCTTCCAGGTGTATTGTGCTGTCTTCCTCAAACCCCTCAAGTATGAATTCACATTCTTTCTCCTTTCAGACATCATTTCCCCTACTTGACCCCATCAGCTAATGGAAAAATGAGCGTTCTTTTGAATTGGCTCATGCCAGTCCAAGCCCTGGGATCCCTGATCCTTCCCAACATCTGTTACAGATAAATCTTCCCAGATTATCCTGCATCTTTTTTCACTCATTTTTACCCCTTTAAACAGTTTCTCCATTTTTCTCCTTCCAAATCTACTCTGCCTTTCATCTCCTGCAGCAGGGAAGTTCAGCTCCTTGCTGCATGTCCAAATGACATCTTTGAGTGTGAGCTACAAAAGAAAATAGTTATGGCAAAAGCTCCCCAAGTGATTGTCATCTGTAAAGAGAGAGAGGGACACAGTCTGGAGAGGCCAGTGAGTGATGGATCAAAGGTGTTGAGACTTGGGTGCCAGCAAGTCAAAGTAGTGCAGGTCTGGCAGTGCCATCCTGTTATCCCTGCCAGAAACTTCACTGAACCTGGTGGATAGCAGGATATGAGAGTTTTGTTTGGATTCAGTTGGATTCCTTGGATGTGGAGGTGGCTGGAAGCTGATATTGAAATACCAGTGCTGACACACAACACAGCATCTGTTTTAATGGTTCTGGGTAGCAGGGCCACTGAGCCTGCCTGCTTGAGGACACCATTCCCTGGGATAGCTCAGGCTGTGTTTTGCCTGCTCCCTTGGGAAGAGGCTGTGAGGGCAGGGGGGGCCAGGCCTGCAGCTCACTGGAGCCATGATTTATTAAACAGGAAGGCTTCTGGTGTCATGTGGCCTCAGCACCAAAAAGAAAAGTAGAGAGGTGGCACTGGGAAACATGTAATGAATGCCCTCTTGTTTTTGGGAAGGACAGGGAGATACAAAATGGGAATAAAACATGGATTTTAGCACTAAATGTTTCCTAGTAAGACACGTCAACAGATGATGTTATGGTTGGAAATCTGTTCCAGATAAAGCAGAATGATTCCTGCAATAGCACAGGAAAGTCAGTGTGATTAGTTTGGGGTCCATCCCTCCTGTCCCAGTCCAGATGTGATTCTTGAACGAGACTTGATTTTGCCCTTCAGGAGGCAGACAGGCATGTGTGATGTGTAAAGACATATCTCAATTCCTGTGGAAGACTCTGGACTTGCTGCTGGAAGTGGCTCCAAGAGTCTCTGGTGAAGGTCAGGATTGTTTCCCAGACCATGGATCCCAGCTGACCCAGTTTGTGTTCCTGTTTCTCTGCCTCACTCTTCACTGGAGCTGAAAATGAGCAAAGATTGTTGACAGGAGTGGCAGAGATGTTGTGCTAAGCAGGATGGCCAAACCAGGTTCTCTGTAAGTGCCTGCTAAGGAATACAGCAACCACATCTATTGAGGAATGGCTGCACTTTGGGTTAGTTCTCAGGGCCTTGTTCACCCAGCTTCCTGAGAAACTGGAGCACTTCAGCTGCTGAGCTGCCTCTTCATCCAGGTTTAACTTCCCACTGTATTTGTACCCTTTCAGACTCTTGCTCTCTTGGAAGAAGAGGATGACATCAATCAGATCACAGATTACTTCTCCTACGAGCACTTTTATGTTATATACTGCAAATTCTGGGAGCTGGATACTGACCATGACCTTTACATCAGCCAGAAGGACCTGGCTAGGTATAGTGATCAAGGTATGCTGCCTGCAAACCTGGTGGGGTGAGGGCATTGGTGAAAACAGAATGTTCCTACTGTAGAATAAAGCCTGCCTTTAATTTGATTAATTTGATGCCTCAGAGAAGGTTTTAATGTAGCCACCCATCTCTTAAATAAACGTTGATTTAGAGGAGTTGTACAAGCTTAGACACAGAGAACTGCAGGACACACTATTTTCTGCATGAGTAGCCACAGATGGAGCTTCTCTTCATGTGTGAGTCACTGCCAGGAGGACAGGCTAAAATAATGTCCTGAAACTTGTTTATTATTTACTGAGGGCTTTGCAGGAACTTGGAAGAAGGGACAGGGATGAGCCCATGAGAACTTCAGAGATTGTTGAAGTGCAATCTAGTTATGCATGAGAGGAACCCAGAGTCCAGTGAAGCTTGAAGGATTTCAGCTTGCAGATAGACTCTATCTCTTCACTTCAGCATGGAAACTCCTTTCCAGAAGTTAAGATGCTATTTGTTTTTTGAAGGTTCAAGGGCCATAGATAAATTAATGGAATACAAATCCACAAAGGGGCTGAAATGCCCATATGTTCCAAGTGCAGGGATTTATGGGGAGGCCATGGGGGTTCTGTGTGAGTGTGGCAGTCACAGGACTCAGGAGTGTTGGTCATAGGGCTGGGTGGGTGAGGATAGAGAAGTGCTTCCCTTGGAATGGGTGATATGGGAGATTGGTCTCTGCTGGGAGGCTGCAGTGTGGAATGCAGTATTTGTTGCACAGGAGGCTTGAGAGCCCTGAGGTGCTGGGGAGCCAAGGATTAAGGGGAGAAGCCATGGGTGCAGTGCCCTGCAGCCTGTCAGCTGTGCCAGGGCACCTGAAGAGTGGGGCAGGCTGGGTCTGCCTGGCTGCAGTGCCAGAACTGTGCCAGGAGTGATGGAGAATGTGTACAAGGAGTGCAGGTGGGGCTCAGCTGCCTGGCGAGGTGAGGTCACTGCAAATCCTGCCCAGAACTGGTACCTGCTGCTTGGCTTGTGCTCTGCCATACCAATCTACCCTACACACCTCCTGGCTGGCAGAGCCTCACCTTTATGCTGGTGTTTCATTGTCTTCCCTGCAGCATGGTTTCCACAGCCTGTGCTTTCCTCAAAAGTGTTTTGTAGGGATTTGATGTGTCATTTTTGCTTGATAACTGAACTTCTTTTGCAGTACACACTGAGATAGTCTCCTTCCTCTATGTGACAGGTCCTACTGCAGCAAAGTAGGAGTAACATGCCCATTTCCAAAGATCCAGATAACAATTGCCATCTTTGTGGGACAGTGTGGTGTTTGGAAGGATATAAAGGCAGACACATGGGGAGAATCATCTTGGGGTTTTAGAAAATGCTGCTAAACAGAGAGTGGTTAGACAGGCAGTGGAGTTAGAACCTTCTTTTAATAATGGGAATGGGCTTTGTGTGGATTCAGCATGAACAACTGATTGTAGTTATTCTGTGAGCCATAGCTTCATTTTCTCCATGTTTTCCTTCTTTCCAGCTTTGTCAAACAGGATCATTGAGCGGATATTCAGCGGTGCTGTGGTGAGGTGAGGAATAGCACATGTCTTGGGGGAAGAAGGGAAGGGAATTTCTGTCAGGCTGAGAAATACAGGTTACTCTCAGAGATGTCCCTGATTGGAATGGTTTCCAACAGGGTGCTCCAGCTGGAGCTGCCTGAACATGGAGTGGGTATATTAAGAAAACAAAATAAAAATCCCATAGGATTGCTGGGCATAGCTGGAAGACATGGCACAGGGATAGCTGGAGAGCACTGCTTTGAAGTCTCTGAAAAGGGACGTGCTGTGGGAGGGGATGTGGCAGATGAGCTTCAGCTCTGCAGTGATAAAAGGCAGCAAATACCGTGCCTGGTGCTGCAGGGTGCAGGGAGTACAGGCTAAATAGGTGACAGTGCCCCATTTTCTCTCACTAATGATTTAAAAAATATCTTTGATGATGTCCTGTGTATTTAGGGGCCTGGTGATTTTTAATTTTTTTTTTCTGCTGTGTCTTCTAGAGGCACTGAAGTTCAAAAGGAAGGGCGCATGAGTTACGCGGATTTCGTGTGGCTCCTGATTTCGGAGGAAGACAAAAGGAGTGCTACAAGGTGAGACTGATTTCTGTGTCTTAGTAAAATCATCGAGATGAGCAAATAAGATATGGAAACTTCTGTGATCTACCACTTTCTACAAGAGAGAGCAGCTTGTGGTCTGGAGGTTGTTAGGAAGAAACATCTTATTTTTGATGGTTGGTCAAATCATTTGCTTTTCTTGAGGGAAAAATGTGTAGAAGCAGAATTTTCTTTTATTTTTTTGTTTTAATTAAAAGAAAAGTAATATTTTAAGTATATTTTTAATTTTTAATTTTTTTTTTTAATTTTAAGTAAATTCTTATATCTTGAAAGCCACCAGTGCCTTTGATCACCTCATGCTATGAGGCACTGGCTCTGAGCACACAGTCCTGAGGTGGGCAGCAGTTGGGCACATCCCTTCACAGGTGGAGTGGGTGTGTAAGGAGGTTTGTGGGGAAACTTCACTGTGGCACTTTGTAAAACCTGCCTGTGGCCTGGTTTGTACAGCCGGGGGGAGACTGCTGTGCAGGGGTGATCCAGATGTGCACGTGACTGTTACTCACAGCAAGAGAAGAAGAATCCAGAACTGCAGGCTTGGACTCTCCAGAGGGGAGGAGGGATGCAGAGAGCAGCTGCTTGAGAGCTCTGCCTTGTGTATAGAGGAGCACATGCATGACACAGCTGCCTTGTCCCTCACCAGGGTCCCTGCAGTGTCCTGGGCTCAGAGCTGGCTCTGTTTGGCCAACTCTTGCTGCTGGGTCAGACAGGGACTCCCTGCCCTGTGTGAGCCCCTCTTGGGCTGCAGCACAGTGAACACTGGGTACAGGTGAGACAGGGAATGAGTGTGGCTGTGCTGCTCACAGCCACCTGGGACACTAACAGGAGGTGCCTGGAGTGTTGGCCTGTGCCCTGACCCTTCCCAACGAGCCCTGTCATCCCTGGGTTTATGCCAGGCTGTGGCAGAAGAGCCTTAGGAGTGGGTAGGGGCAGTGTGCACTGCTGCAGGCTCTGCTGTGGGGATGTCCCAGTGCAGTGCTGCAGTGTCCCTGCTCTGTTCCCAGCATCGAGTACTGGTTCCGCTGCATGGACCTGGATGGGGACGGGGTGCTGTCCATGTATGAGCTGGAATACTTCTATGAGGAGCAGTGTGAGCGCATGGAGGTGATGGGCATAGAGCCTCTGCCCTTCCAGGACCTGCTGTGCCAGATGCTGGACCTCGTTAAGCCAGAGAGGGAAGGTAAGTCCTGTTTAAGCAGAGCTTTCTCCCCCTTTCATTTGAGGGGGATTGAAGGTAAAGCCACTGTGAAACCCATCTACAGGCAGAGCACTGTGTGAGAGCCCCAGGGTGGAAATTACTGCACATTGGGCCATGGCATTGTGCATCAGAAGGTCTGAAATACTAAAACAAGGGAGCTCTTGAATGATCTGCCTGGGACTGAAGCAACAATTCTTGTGTGCTCCAGCTGTGGGATGTGCTGACAGCCTACACTGGAAAATGGAACCATCCCCATTCATATGCCTTCATATTTCACATGAATGGCAAAGGTCTCCATGTGTATGTGAGCTTTATAAATACATGTGTATTTAAGCTTTATAAATACATGTGTATTTAAGCTTAATGTGTATTTAAGCTTAATAAATACACACATTTATTGAATAATGTTAAAATCCTTGACTGACTTGGGAAGGAATTTTGTGCTATTGAAGCCTAGTGATGTTACAATTAAAACTTTTGTGAGAACTCAGTAACACAACCATGTGGGGTTTTTCTGTAGGAAGAGTAACCTTGCGAGATCTGAAGAGGTGCAGAATGGCTCACGTGTTCTTCAACACCTTCTTCAATTTAGAGAAGTATCTGGACAATGAACAGAGGGATCCCTTTGCAGTGCAAAAGGTATAAATCACCTTTATTTCTAAATAAGGAAATCATCTTTGGAGTGCTCCTGGATGTAGGGAAAATCCAGCTGAATAAAAAACCACTTTTTTCACAAGTACAGCTTATTGATTGTCTCCCAGAAGCCTCTTATCTGCTCAAAGTACAGAAAAGTGGAGGGGATGCCAAAACCAGCTCTGGTTCCCTCACAGTTATTACCACATAATCTCCAATAAAAACTTTGTGGTTTCATGATTCAAGGCTTAAATACATCCCAAGACAGAACCACCCTGATTGTTTGTTTGTTTGTTTGTGCTGGATCATCATAAAAGCAGTCAGGTGGGACCACGGGGATAACTTACTATCTCCATCCTGTAGTAAATGGCAGAGAGCCAGGTATTTACAGAGGTGTTATCCTGTAAACCTCTCTATAACTTCCCCTAACTTAGCAAACTGAAAAGAGTCCCTCAAAAGATCAATTACAATTAACCTTTGATGGACAGATTTGAAACCACCGAGTTCTTCCAGCCTGCATGGAGTGCACAGAGTGAGCTAGAGCACTGCAAGTGTGTGGTTGCATTTCTGAAGTGGAGCAGATGCAGTTTGTTGACATCCCAGGTCACATGCTGAGCTTTACAGACCCTGAGAGGTTATTTTTCCGTAGTCCTTTGTGTGCAGATGTTAAAACACTCCAAGGTGGTTGTGGCTCTCTCAGTGAAGGCAGTTTTTGCCTGGCTGTCTCCATGTGCTACCCTGGAGGCTGACTGTGTGATCCCTGCAGGACACAGACAGCGACAGCGCCGAGCCCTCGGACTGGGACAGGTACGCGGCGGAGGAGTACGAGATCCTGGTGGCCGAGGAGTCTGGGAATGAGCAGCTCCAGGAGGGGTGAGCACGGGCTGGCACTACCCTGGGCACCCACGGAGCTGGGCTCTGCTGGGGACACTGCCAGCACAGGGAGCGGAGTTGTGGGCTGGACATTTGGACTGGACTCTGGAGCACGTGAGGCCCGGGACAGCTGCTCCCTACAGCAGGAGTGGAGCAGTGGTGGGGGGCAGCCACTTGGATCAGCTGCACACATCAGTGAAGGGGGGAAAAAAGGCAAAACCTATTTCATTTCATACAAAAATAGAGATGAAATTACTTTTGCTGCTCTTGGCCATGTATTGACCATGTCATAGATTAGAAACTGTAGCTCTGTTGCATTTATTATACTTAGCAGATATTTTCTTTAGTCCAACTTTGTCTATTAGTCTGTGTTGTTCATAAGTTACACTTCAATATTTTTGTTCATTTACTAAGTTTGTTGAGACTTTTTTTTAAACATTTGGTTTCTTCAATACCTACACTCAGTTTTCAGCCTTCTGTAAGATACTGGACAGACACACCAGCTATCTTTAGCCAGTGAATTTAGGTAGAGCAGTTGTTCCAGAACTTCTCTGTGGGCAAGGGCTTCCTGCAGAAAAATGGAGACTCGGTCTAATCTTCCTTTAGTATTGTGTTGTGTTGGCATCTTCTTGAGAATATTTCTTTCACCCACCCAAAGAATGCTTACCCTGTGTTAATCCTGCATGATTCAGGATTGCACCCAGTCTTAAGCAGTATTTATACAGCCAGTAGATTATTGAGAAGATTGCATCATTTTCAAAACTTCCCACACTTGAAATTGCTTGGGATAACAGTAGCACCCACTAATTAGGCAGAGAGATTTGCAAAGCTGTTGAGAGCTGTTCCCCTCTCTGCCCGTGTGTCCAAACAGCAACAGGCTGTTCCCTCAGCCCCTCTGAGCTGCCTGGCCTTTCTGTGGCTTTCACAATGGAAGATTAGGTAGGGCAAGATGGAAGATGAAATTGCTGCATTCCCTGCAGCTGCTTTGCAACACCTGTGTCCTCAGCACAGAAAAGAAACAGGAGGCTGCCATTAAAGCTTCATGCAAGACCATGAATTCCCAAAGTCACCAAAAGCAGGGGAAGAGAGGCAGGTGATGTCAGATTTTTGAAGTTGGTCTGAAGCAGCTCTGTGTCTTCCTGCAAAGAGCATGTCAGCAACCTGGCTGCTGGCTTGTAAGAGCCCCTGAAAAGCTCGGTAGTCATGGCAGCAGGATTAGATCTCATTTGTGGAGCATAGCAACAGACCACGAAGGAAAAAAGAAAGGAATAAGAAAAACAAAGAGCTGGATGCCCAGACAAATTTGCCAGAAAGAGCCATTGAGTTTTGCACATACATTATTACTGCTGTGTTTTGAGGATGACAGAAACAGGGAGTAGGGACAGAACCAAGACAATTCCTGCTGAGCTCTGGGAGAGTCTGGAAGATTTTTGGCTAAGTTAGCTGGCAGAACATGAAATCTGGTCTTTGTCTTATGAATGCATTTGAAAACAACCATCATTCAGCAATCACAGATGCATTAGGAAGTGTGTCCCATTTCTGTGATTAGCCCTGCTTCTCTGGAAGGAAAGTTTCTAAAGCCAGTCAGTCTAAAGCTGGCCAGGAGAGAGCCCTGCTCCCAGAATGGGAATCTGATCAAGGCACTGGATGCTCCCAGTATCCACAGATACTGGACTCCATCAAGAGCTGCAGTCATCAAAAATAAGAGGAAGGTTTTGTCAAGCTGGAGACAACAATAAACCATCGTGTTTCACTGGAAGCCTGAGCTGGTCTGAGCTCTTCTCAGCCACACTCTGGTCTCTGGCCTGTGTGGGATTCCATGGAGAGAGGCTGTCCCTGGGGAATGGACACTCAGTGCTCTCTGGGGGCAGATGCAGATGCAGATACCAGCCTTGGTTTTGCAGGAAGCCAAGCCTTCCCTGTAGGGCAGGGCAGCAGTGGGCACTGCCTGGTTCACTGTTCCAGAACCCAGCTCAGCCAGCTGATGGGCATGGAAACCACCCTTGCCTTCAGGGAAAGAGATCATTCTACATGGGAAGGAAAAGAAGGAGGAGAGGATCTTTTATCAGCTGCTGGTGGGAAAATGTCCCCTGAGCAACAGGGAGCCAGGGCACAATGCAGAGCATCCTGCTCAGAGTGGAGAGGGGGACAGAGGCACAGGATCAGAGGCTGTTGGTTTGGGCAGCTTAGACCATTGTTCTTGTCTCCCTGATGTCTGATGGCTCAGCTGCTCCAATCCCAGAACCCAGCAGTGTAAGGAAGGGAA
Source organism: Thryothorus ludovicianus (assembly GCA_013397245.1). NCBI lineage: Eukaryota > Metazoa > Chordata > Aves > Passeriformes > Certhiidae > Thryothorus > Thryothorus ludovicianus. The sequence continues at coordinate 246,199 of VZTB01017962.1, read as the reverse complement.
AGGGGGAACAAGGACATCACTGAACCACCCAGAGCCAAAACGTGTGTTTGCCATTAGGAAGGGCAAAGAATTCCCTGGATTAATTTCCCTCCTCTGAACAACCTAGAGTTGCCACAGTTGAGTCTTAAGGAATGGGTGTTTAACCTACATGAGCCTCTATTTGTTTTCATGGGACTGAAGTTCTGAAACTGGCCTGGGAGGAGAGCAGGGATTGATTACTTTTAGTGTTAATCTTGTCCAAAAGCATCCTTAGCTATAAAGGTGGAAAGCATTTATTCCAAGATGGGAAAGGCAGGCACTGTGGTGCCTTAAGGAACAAACCAGTTCAGTAAAAAAAAGTAACTCACTTGGAAAGGACAGTGGGAAGTCCCTTTTAAAGCAGACATGAGAGGGTTTAGTGCAGAAGCAAAAGATGCCTGAAGAAAATTATAAAGGAGCTCCAGCTGCTGGTGACTGTGCAATGCAAAGAAGAAGTTCCATTTGCAGGAGAGAAAGGGACAAGGCTAACAGAAGGTGGTGGAATTGGAGGAAAAAGAGATACAAAAGGAACATTCTAAGAACAGCATTCAAATGGAAATACAAAGTTTTCCTCAGCTGCATCACTTAAAACCAAGGAGAGATTAGAGAAGCTGAGGCTGCTGCCAACATTTCCAATCCAATCCTGGTGGGGGAGGCAAGGTGACACAGCCCCCACAGGCACCACTGAGGCAAGAAGGCTGCAAATTGCACATATTTTGGCAACCTTGCACACGTGGTCAAGACAGCTTTGGTGCAGGATCCAGACCAGAAGGTGGCAGAGTTACTAAGCAGGTGCTTTCCTTATGGAAGAGAGAGAGAGGACAGTGTTCTCCAGGAAGGTCTGGGCTGATCTCCCAAGGGTTTGCTGTGCCTGCATATGGGTCAGCCAAGGAAAAAACACCACAGGAAGGGGTACACACTTCCTGCCACATCCATGCTGGGCTATCAAAGGAGTTCACCTTTTTGCAGCCCAGTTTAGCACTGAACACGAGAGCTATTCCTGTGCTGGCTGTTGGAGCACCTGCTCCAGCATTTCATTTGAGCAACTTTGCATTAGAACAAAAGGAAGAATTTCAATTTCTTGTGAGCCCTGCAAAACTAACCCATAGTATACTGTGACTGAAGGGAAACATCTTAGAAATGTTTCTTGGGATTAGGAATGGGCTGAGATCTCCAGAGCCAAATCCTGTGCTGCAGGGCAGGGAACCCAACCAGCCTGGATAGTGCAGCTGGAGCTGGGAATTCCCACCAAACCTCCTTGGACCATAAATGCTCAATCCTGGATATCAAACTTCAAACTGAGGGAGACAGGAACCTGAAGGTTTGGCCACAATTGCTCTGTGTCTGTCAAAGCACCTCAGCCAAAAGATGCTTTGGTGTTTCTGAGCCAAGGTGTTTCTTTGGGGACTGGGGCTGTGGTTGGATGACTTTATTTCTACACTGAACTATTGAGGCTCTGGGAGCTCCTGACAATTGTTACTGAAGCTGGATTCAAATTTTCTAATGCTGAATACCAGTGAGAATTTGTTCTGGAAGCCTCAGATGAGGCTGGATGAGAGCACAGATCATGTCTGCTGTCAGAGTACTGACTCCTCCCACCCTCTTCCCCATGCCTCAGGAATCTCTTCCTCAAGGCTCACCTCTCAAATGCTACTGCATTTTAGCCAGCTGGCTTAGTAACCACTGAAATAACTGCCCTGAAAAAATGCAGCTTTTAAAGACATACCTTTTGTCTTTGCAGATCATGTGAAGAAGACTATGACACAGATGAAGTCTTATGTCCCCCTGAAACTGGAGACAAGTCAGACAAACTAGTTATCTCAGATCTCTGAGCATAGAGAAGTGGAAGACAGCCCATGTCTTTCAAACTGGATAGCATTCAGTCCCAAGGCACTTGGGGGTTTTCCTTAAATCTGTCATTGGAACAATGTGCTTTATTTTGTACACTGAAACTTGAGACCCCTTTTTGTCTTCCTGTGTAATTGCAATAAGGTAATTTCTATGAAAGGCTTTTTACAATGTGTTATTGTGCACACTCACTGAAAACGGTGATTGCACCTTGTTTCATTTATATATAAACTCTGTTATGTCCCCAGATGTGCAATAAATGCCAGCATCTAATGATTACCTGTAACAGCTGCATGCAACATCTAAGGTGGTTGTTTCTCAGTCAGGTGTGTCCTGTGCCACCCTGTCCCCTTGGCTTTATACCAGGAGTGACAAAAGCACTGCCAAGTTAACTGAAATGTGCGTCTAGAAGTCTTTTAAAACACAGGTCACAGTGAAGCTCTTTTTTCCTTCCTGTCCTGGAAATGAAGGGAACGTGCCTGTGCATGGGGAGAGGGAAGGCCCTCTGTGCTTTGTCCCCCAGCCCTTGCACTGGCTGCTGGAGTGTTTGGCTGCTGTGGGTGTGTGAGCAGTGTCAGCACTCTCCAGGAATCTGAGAGAGTTACCTGTTCTAGTCCTGTGTCGCCTCCTCTGCTGCTCTGCCTCTGGTCAGAGCTTTGTCTGGGTGGATTTCTGCTTTGTAGCAGTGTTTTGCAGAGTATTTACAGCAAATACAGATCTCTGCTCTTCAGCTACTGTGTTGAGACTGCTGTGCCTGGTGTGCACCAGTTCCGTCCATTCCTGTGTTCTCCTCCTCTCCTCCAGCCTTCTATAACCTGTAGCCAAGAGACTAAGCTGAGGTAATGAAGAAAAAAACCCCAACCCCCTCTTTTAACTAGTAAATTAATTAGTCTGTATTATTGCCAAAATTATTTTTTCTCTCAGGCTCAAGGAGGAAATGCTGTAACTAATGAATTCTTGCTTTAAGTGCAAAATTAAACCAACTTTCCCCCTAGAATCACAAGTGATCTCTCTGCTCTCAGCACACTCTGCTGCTGCAGCTGTCTCTCCTGGCCAGCAGGAACTGTGTAAGTCAGCACAGAGGTGATTAGAACAAATTCTTAATTTTAGCCCTCATATATGCACAAGCAGGTTACCTTCTCAGCTGGGACGGGTCTGAGCCTCCCCAGGTGTGCCCAGTCTGTAAAGCTGGCTTGCTGTGTGTGCACTGTTCCCTCCCTGTGTGAGAGCCTCAAGCTGTGCCTCCTGCCAGAATTCGTGGGAGATGCCTGCCCTCCCTGCAGGCAGGGCACAGCCGGGCAGTGGAACTCGTGTGTCCCCACGGACAGGACGGGACAGGATCCCGGCGGTACCTCCAGGGGTCAGTATCCAAAGGAGGAACGGGCTGATCACTCCCGGCCACTCGGGGCTTTTCCAGCAGCCTCTGAAGCCCAAGGCCTGCCTGCCACTGCCCAGGGGGATGTGCTGCTGCCTCCCTGGGGCCAGAACCTCTCCCTGGGGTCAGAACTCTCTCACAATCAAACTGGGGATCAAACTCGGGAAGAGAGAAACGTTTCAGTTGAACTGACCAAATGCACACACACCCCCCAGGATTCTGGACTCGGTATTTGGGAAACTTCTGGATGCCCACATTGTTAGCAAAGGCCCTGCCAAGTGACCTGCATGCAGTAACAGATGAAGCAGGGAGCACTCTGACCAAACCAAGACAAGCCCCTGGAATGCAGCAAGCACACGGGGTGTCTGGATCCCATCTCCATCACTGCCATAACCTCGAAGGGAAAACCTTCCCTGGGGGGGATTCCACAAATGCCCAAATGCAGAACCACCAAGGAACTGACTGCAGGAATGGACACAGCATGGAGGTCCCACAGATGCTGCTTGTAACCAGCTCCAGTCACGTTCTTCTGAGAACCTGGGCACAGCAGGAGTTCACCCTTCCCTCACTGCCAGGGTCCAGAGGGGCCTTTCAGTCTGATGTCCCTTTACATCTCTGCAAAGACTAGGATTCATCAACAGGAACAAGAAGAACCTGACCCCATTCTAGGCTGAAATGGAGCCCTCCTGGTCCTCCAGCAGCAGCAGCAGCTTTGAACTCCAGCAGCAGCAGCAGTACTGCAATGTTTTGCTTGCCAGTTCTGCAAAGCCTCAGTCACCCCCCACTTCAGAGTCTATCTTACCTGCCTTTTGCACAAGTGCTTTAATTCAACCCATCCCTGAATTCAGGCTCCCAGCTCACACCACACCAGCCTGCACTGGTGCCTTTCTTTGCAGTATCAGAACCCAGAGTCTGGTAAAACTCACCAGCTGAATTCCCAAGGTTTGGTTCAATAAATGGAGACAGGAAGCTGCTCTGCTGAGCCCAAACCCAGCCCCTCTCTCCTCCAAACAGACATTCAGTACTGCTACAACAGAAAGTGAATCCAAACCTAGTCCATGCTTTCTGGTTAGTCAACACAAGCTAATAAAAAAAAAAATCCCCCAATTTTATAGCATATGTTTTGCATTCTATGTGAATAGAAGGACAAGCTGCAGAAGCCACTGTTACCGTGGTGGCAGTGCAAAATCTGCAATAATATTGCAGGAGTGGAAATCCATTCTCTGTCTCTAAGTACTTGGCAATAACCACAATTCAGCAGGCACATGTGCATTAATAGAGGAGGTGTTCCACACCCCACTTGTGCTTTTGCCCAGTCTCCAGCTCCTCTGGATGGAAGGTTTGTAACTCTGCAGGATTTAAGTGAGGTAAATTTGGGAACTCCTGTCCTACTTTGTTGCTTTTTTCTGGGCTAGTCAAGGGTGCTTGTGTCCAGCCAGCAGAGCTGCTCAGCTGCAGCAGAGCAGCCTTGGAATCCCTGCCCAAAAGATTTGTAGGAATCCCTTGGCTCTGGCTCTGCCTGCTGACTCCATGTCAGTGCCACTTCACATGTTGCATCCCTGGAAGGACACATCCTGCATTTTTCAGTGCACACCCAGCTCACACTGAAGACTTTTTCCTTAAGAGTAGTCAGAAAAGTGAGTAAAATTCAGTTTTTGCATGATAAAAATATGATTGTGCTCATTTGTTCTCTCTAGTCTGCTTTTGTCTAAAATGAAGCCCTGTGTTCTTACAAACCCCTTGCTTTTTACTGTTGTATCACAAATATTTTCTCTCTGCAGTACTAAGATGGGAGGGATGGCTCAGTGTTACTGCTGGAATGGTACTAGTTGGATTTTTTCCTTCTTTCTCCCAAAATCTCAGTAGTACTTGCTGCATCCCAGTTTTTGGCAGTGAACCCTGGGCACTGCTCCAGCTCCCCTCCTGCCTCTGAGGGGCAAGTGCTGCAGAACAGCCATGGACAGCAAAAAAAGGATTCCAAAGCCTGCCTGCTCTCCTGAACCAAGGATTTGGTGGAGCTGACTCAAGACACTCTAACCAAGGTACTGGGCTTAGTTTTGGAAACAAAATAGTCCTGAAAGATCAATGCTAAGTTCACTGAACTATCACTGTAAGAGTATGGATTTGGAGTCTCTAGATCAGTATCTTAGGTCTATGCAAAGAAAACTGAACCTCAGTGATGAGCACAAGCTACTGTAAGAAAAACATAAACAGAGCTTGCCTTGTGTGCTTATCTTCTCACTGTATCACTGGGTGAGGGGTTACAAACTGAATATTTAATAATAATAATAATAATGGTTCTCAGACTTTGTAAAAGTAGTTTTGGAGACATTTTGTGGTGGCATGGTTTGATCTTTGTATTTTTACTTTATATTTTCTTCTTTTTTTGGCAAATAAAGGACTTTTGAATTTAAAAAGGAAAACCTGACTTAGTGGTGGGGCAGAGTGTTACTGCTCACTTCATCTCCTGCAGCTGTGCAAAGTTCTCCTTCCCTGCTCTGGTGAGTTCACACCACCCAGGTACCTGCAAGCAAATGCCTTCCAAAGCCAAAACTGTAGGCTTTCAAAAATACTGAGACAAAGCAATCTGACCACTTACCTCCCTCACATCTGTGTCCTCAGTGTGGAGCACTGTCCCTGTGATGACTTACCAAACACCCACCTCCCTCATTTTAACCTGTCCTGAAAAAAAAGAAAGAGATATCTCCTGAATCTTTTGCAAGTGGAATGAACAAGATTTAAAAAAAAAAAAAGGAAAACCAGTTATGCCTTTTCTAATTTACCTATATGCAAATGCTCAAGCAGAGTCAGTGTGTTGCTCTTGTATTGCTTCACAAAGGGGTGCCTAAATCAGTCTATAGAACAGTCACCTTACAGTGAGTTTCTTTAGGGTATCAAAAGCACTTCAATTTCTAAATTTAAATAGTTAAGAGCAAAGATCTGCCTGTGATGTTCTTGGTAGTACTAGAAACAGCATCACCTACCTTTTAGAAGGGATTTCCTCAGCTGTGCCACACACTTGGAATGATCCTTACAAAGGTGCTGGTTTGTGTCCTTCCAATTCTCCAATTTAGCAACCAAAAATTCTTTTCTAACTCATTTGTACAGAATTTAAATAAGAATTATCTGGGGAGGGGGTGCTTCTTGCATGCAGTAAAAAGATGCTTCTGTGCTGGCTCACGCCAGACCCTCTGCACCATCCCTGTGCCACAGCTGTGGGATCTGTTCCTTGAGACTCTGGGAGTTTCACTGAGGGAGCAGCTCCCTGCTGTGCCAGAAGTACCTGCCCTGGCAAACTGGCTTTTCAGGTTTATCTCCCTGCAGCTCTGCAGGTTCTTCTGACACCACCAAATGCAAGGGCAGCCCCGGGCTGTGCTGAAGGCACCAAGGGGAGCCTCTGTGCAGGAGGCAGCTGTTCCCTGCCACCTCTGTTCCTGGGAATGTTTTCAGCTCCCATGCAAGGGAAGAACATCTGCAGGGAGGGGCTGCTGTGCCCCCACTGCCCCTGGCTCTGCACTGTAGTCAGACAAGCAAGGGAGTGAGAACAGCTCCTGCTGGGAGAGCCACAAGGGAACACATCCAGGGGTTAATTTTTTGTCTCCCTGTTGCCCGTCCTCTGGGATTTAATCCCAACCCCTGGTTTATCATGGAATCGTTCAGCTTGGAAAAGACCCCCATAAGCACCAAATCCAGCCTTTGAGAGAGCTCCACCCTGCCCTCTAAGCCCTATCACCAATGGCCACACTGACTTGTGTGTTTGAATGCTGCTGAAGGTGTCCTGATGTGTGATGCCTGGGAAGAGCCTTTCCACTCCACATGGAAGAGCAGAGGGCTTCTCCTCCTTGTTCAGAACCAGGTTCAGATCTGAATGGCCACAAGCACTGGATTCTGTACCACTACAGGCGACCATGAACTGCTGCTTTTTCTTTTTGACTCTGCTCTACAAACTACAGGACTTTAATAAAGTTTGGCAGTTAATGCCTGCCTTGAAGGGGACTGGGAAGAAAACGAACATCACACACTTCCTCTGTAAGAAATTCCCAAGCAGCTCCCTCTGTACTAATGCTGAGAACAGCTCCCTGGAGCCTGCAGGGGGAATGCCAGGAACTCCAGGCAGTCCAGCTGGGGCCAGGCTGGAGCTCAAAGGACCACTGAGCTACACCCCAGCAGTGACCCTCCAGCTCCTCGGGATGGGCAGTGGGGACAGGTCCCTCCCGGGCCAAGCCAGGAAGCTGCTGTGGAAGGAATGCTTTCCTAACTGGAGCTGCTGGAATTCCTGTCAGCACCAAGACGATCCTTTCCATTGCTCAGCCCGTGAACAACTAGCCAGGAGGGCAAGGAAACCAAACCAAGCCAACCCTAATTTAAACAATTAGAGAATTAATCATCAACACACTAAGTAGTATTTAGACAGTGAGTTCAACATATGCCACACTGATGCCTTCAGCAGTTGCAAAATAGAATTAGAAAACTAACATTTATTAAATCAATTTGAATTTTAATATACATTTCAAGAATGTGGCAGCATAAAAGGAAATGTTTTTAGAAACAACCTGAATCTACCATTTGCAGTTTTTACATTAACCATCCGGGCTCTCCTGTCGACGCTCCGAAACACTCTTGACCTAAGATCTCCAACTTTTGGTACCACATTGAATGCAGCAGTGAGATATTAAAGATTCCAAATACTCCCACATTTCTGGAGCAAAGGTACTTTGTATTTAATTTAATGAAAGTCCTAAAAATGTACCATCAACAATCTCGGCAAAACTGAACAGCTCTGCAAAAGCATTCCGACACAACCCGTGCTGTGCAGCCACTCCCAGACTCCGGGTCGCTACTTCGCTTACACGTAGTGGACTAAAAAACAGATTTACATTATTAGGTCACGATCAAACCACCAAATTAGAGACTGGTAGGATCCCTCTGGGTCAACACAAAAATCACATACAAGTTTAACTAAATACATTTTAATAGGACATCGTTAAATCTCATGAGGGCTAAAAAACACAGATCTTAGGTACTTGGGTTGGCAAATAAAGACAAGAATACTAAGAAGCATTTTCCACCATTTACTCATTATCAAAAATATTTTTCAACTCTTCTTGCAAAACAAAAACAAAAAAGTACAGACTGGACACGTACATCACATTTTTCTTCCTATGGCTTTAACCCCCCACCCTGCCCACCCCACAAAAAAGACGGGGGGAGAAACAAACCAAAACCAACAAAAAGCTCTGACCACATTCACAGAAAATGACACCATGGTACACTACAAAACAAAAGGAGGTGCCATTTGTGTCCAAAGGGTTTTGCTCATTTCTCGGTGAGGAACCGTCATTGTACGTGCTTTGTGCCAAATCAAAGCACACCCAGCGCTGGGCCGGAAAGCACCGCAGGGGCTCTGCCTGAGGAAAAGGGGAGATGGAAGCAGGAAACAAACTAAAAAACTCCACACACTATTTAACATGCTGCTGGAACAGGAATGGCCTTTAAAATCAGACAGTAATGTTTGCCTTCGAGTCAGCCCATGTTCGGGTTGTGCTCTACCATTCCAAGAGGAGAATTTCCGCTTTCACAAAGCAATCTCAATTTTTTAGGCCTCCAATGAAGCCCTGAAGGCACAACTAAATCTTGTGCCTGCACTCTTATTTAGGGACTGCGCTGAAATCAACCATTTTTGCACAAAAGCTGAATTCCTAAGAAGAATTCTTCGTAACACGTTTCCAGATAAGTTCGACATCTTTGTGTTGTTTTTTTATTTTTGAGCCTTTTGGCCCAGGTTGAAAAGCAATGACCTTCAAAAGCTGCTTTCAACATTTTAGCAAAAAATGAGATAGGTTCAGGGTGGAGTGAGTTATATATAGCTTACTCTGTCTAGCAAACACCCCAAAAATTTGACCTTTGATAGCCCTCAACCTGTGTCCTGGCTGAGAGGTGCCTGTCAGTGGGGAACCACGGGAGGGGTCCTGGCTCTGTTACAAACCTGATCAAACAACCTCCCCCCAGTGGTGAGAAGTGCTGCGGAACCTCCCTGGAGCCCTGGCACAGATCAGCACCGGAGGGGGAAACCAGCCAAGGACTCCCTGTAACTCACAAAACCCCTTCTCTTCCCTAGAAGCAAGAGCAGTAAACAGCAGGAACTCGGGAAAGGGAGAGGATGGCGCTGACAGAACGTGGGCCTTCGTAGGGTACCAGTGATGTTCTCCCCCAGCCCAGCCCCTCCGAGACTTGTCACACACAGGGGCTGGCACAGAGGGGCAGCTGAGCAGGGATGTGACCTGTGAAGTGTCAGGGAGACAAACCCCAAGGATGATGTCACTACCAGGATGGGGTATCCAAGCCGGAGCTCGACCTTCGCATCCACCCGACCCTCCTGAGCCTTGCCAGCAGCCTGAGATGCCTTTTGGCTCACCAGCTCACTCAGTCTATTTCTCAATCTTATTTTAACTCTACGATGGTCAGTAGAGGGCACAACCAATTCTCACAATCACCACTACCTACCCCTTCCGGAGTGTATCCCCCAGCTCAGTGCTGCCTTTCCCACAGGAATGTCAGGTCATTTCCTGCTCCTGGTGACTGTAACCCATCAAACGATTCTTTTTCTACACCATCATCTAGCACAGTTGAGATGCACTATCGGGATGCTACACTGAAGCTGAAGCTTTGACTGAGCACAAAGCATGAACAAGTACAATGAGGTCAATATATTCCTTGTCAAAAGATCTTGTGATAAAATCATTTACATCAGCAATCGATCTCAAACTATGAGGTGCTGCAAGAACTAAAAACAGTTTTAGGGTAAATCCTCCATTATCTGCAACTATTTCCCAGACACTAATACACAGAACATAGCAATGAAAAACACTTGATACAAGTGATCTAAACGCAGGAGCTCCAGCAAGTTAAACAGAACCATAGCTGCCTTAAACCTGTAGCAGTTCCCCTACGGATGGCAGGGAAAAGAAAGAAAGGTTTAACAGTCATATCTCATGTCTATAGCTTCATCCAAACTTTTCTCATCATGTGTACTGGCAGCTAAAAACGTCGTTACTGGTGACCCTGTCACATTGATTACACTGGTGCTTGTACTGGCATTGCGCACGGCAATGCTTGTCACATTAATGCCCAAAGTAAGCCGAGTCTGCTCCAAGGCCTTTTCTGGCACTGCAAAGGCCTCCAGCTTCTTCTCCCCGTTAGCCATGTAGGAGTTTTGGCAGCCACGGCATATGCAGTCAAGGCAGGCTTTGCGGTTAGAGTAGCAAGGGCAGCGTTGGCCACGGCATGTAAGAACACTTGGATTTTGGGTGGCACGACCACATTTACACCCTTTCTTTTCTTGTGGCTTTTTATACACAGTTTTTGTCGGGCTTCCTGGCATAACGTTACTGCTGGGAACTTTCTCCTTTGCCTTGTCTTTTGTTTTCAGCACCCCTGGTTTGGCTTTCGGGTGGGATTTCTTAGGGGCATGTTCTAAGTTCTTTTTCATGCTTTTGTTAGACAGGAGCACAGTTTTACTGATTTTGGGAGTAGTTCCTCCATTAGGTACAGTTGCAATAGGCTGCAAAGACATTTTATTTTCCTGTTTGACTGTCACGGGAGCCGAGGCTCCCAGCGTTGGGCCGCAGATGATGCTGGAGATGGGCAGAGGCTGAACCTTCTCACTGTCGCTTTCGGAGCGAGAGCGCTTCCTGTTCAGCTTCGCCACCTTGGGCGTGGCTGCCGTGCAGGAGAGCCCGTGAGGAGAAGCATCTGTGGACATGAAAATGTTATGGCTGAGGGGAGGGGGGGAGAGCTGCAGGAAGGGGCCGTTGGCCATGTTGGCCTCCAAGGCGGGCTGCAGGTTGGAGTCGCACACCTCGCTGCTGGACACGGTCTCCAGGCTGCGCAGCACCTCCTCCACGCTGAGCAGCAGCGACCCGCCCGGCTTGATGTCCTCGCTGAAGCCGCAGATGTCGATGCCCGCGGGGCACAGGTCGCTGGTGGCCACCGTGTCACACACGGGCTGCAGGCCGCCGGGGATGTCCTCCGTCTTGATGTAATCGCCGGTGCTGCACACGTCGATGGCGCTGGCGTGCTCGGGAGAGGGGATGCTCACGCCGAGCTTCTCCACGGCCAGCCCGTTGCAGGGGGGCAGCCCGTTGATGACGGAGCCCCGCAGGTCCAGGCTGGGGGTGCTCTCGGGCAGCGCCGTGAACCCCCCCGGCGTGTCCGTCGCCAGCTCCGAGGTGGAAGGGACCGGGGAGTGCGTCAGACACAGGGTCAGGGCTGTGTCCGAGGCTTTCTCCGTCTCCTCGTGGAGCGGTGCCCCATCCTTGAGCAGAGCCAGCAGGTCTGCAGAGCAATCCACGGCCTGGATGATGTCCCGGGCCAGCGGCGTCTGCGTGATGTACTCGCACAGCTTCTTGTAGCAGTTCACCAGGATGCTCAGCTGCTTGTTCTCCTCAAACTGCTCGTAGTCCTTGCACCAGCTACACGAGGGCTTCATCATCATCTTCTTGCCTTTACACGTTTTGCAGACATAATGCTGACAATTGGAGTTGGTTGGAGCGATAGGGTCTTGTAGCAAATTTCCTACGGAAAAAAAGAAAGAGGAAGATTACAATGGCAGGTTGCCGGGACACCATTGGATGAATTTTTTGTACTATCAAAAAAAGTTACTCAAAAGGCTCAGTTATTCACAAGAAAACATCCCAACCAAACAAAATTCTCACAGATGCCAACCTGGTTTTAAAACATTAGATGAAATTGGAAGAAAACCATCACACATAACTTCTTGTGTGCTGCATCCTTTAGAAACATTCTCAACTACAACACTACTGATCGCCTTCTCCCCTTCAGCTTTGTCCACAGAAACTTACAGAACACAAAAGATTTCTACGAATTTACCAAAAGTGAAATAATAAACTCCCATGACAACTTACTGCAAAGATTTTAATGGAATTGGTAAAAACAAATGGGAACAGAGCAGAGAGAAAACTCCAAAAGGAATGTAAAAATGATGAAATATCCACCCCTAAAGGGAAGAAGACACAGCAAACTTTGTGTTATTTTTCATTTAGCGTTTAGTGAAGCTATCAGAAAAAATAATTTTTTTCAATATTTTACTATTTGGAATTAAAACCAAGTAAAAATCAGCTACTACAGGAATTCATACACCACTGACAGTCCAGAAACTTTAAGACCCCCCCAGCAATGACAGTCTGGAAAGGATTTTTCTGCAGATCCCCTGAACTGTAAAAACCTGGAAGAATGGTTTTGGTTTTCCTTAAGAACAACTCAAATACTACCTCATGATAAAATATGAAAGAACAAGTGAAACTAAATCCTGTATAAAAACAATCCAACTAATTCCTATATCCAGAAAGTGACAGTATTGCTTTGCTATTTCCAGGCAGCTCTAGGCCAGAAAGATATTCCATCTCCTAAATTAAATTGCAGAGTATCTATAGTCATCCCCAGCAACAGGCCTCCCTCCCCTCCCAGCAGCACATTCTCAGCTTTGATCAGACCTTTCTCCCACAAGGAGTCTCTGCTGGATGAGTTACAGCCATCAGGGAATTCCCACCCAGATTTTCCAAAGTGAAAACAATCTGCTGCAACAAGTGAATAAAATTAAACAACTTAGGAAGAGGAAGCCAAGTGCATATATCAAACCAGACTGGGATAAAACCCCCAAAATATCAAAGATATTTTCTCTGATCCCTTTTCCCTGCATTCCCTGATCCCCCTTTGGGAAGGGGCTGCTCCAAACCCTGCACTTGAGCCACCACTCAGTGGGTATGGCTTGATGTAAATTGAATTTTGAGCAACAAATCACAGGAGTCAGTGCTCAGGTTGCCATTACACAGTAATTTTTAATAAAGTGAGATAAATACAGTTGTTCAGCAAGCTGGCAGGTGGCACAGAGAGTGGCACAGAAGGAGCCCTGCTGTAACCCTCTGACAAGACCCCACCAGGAGACAGAAAACACTCATCACACCAAGCCAGGAAGGTTTAAATCCAACAGATGGAACATGAAGTCACACAGTCCAACCTGCAGGGGGAACATTGGTTTTTTACCCCAAACTCCCCTGAAATGACAGGGGATATAAACAACATAAGCAGAGCTGGCCATTGTGGTCCTTAGATGGGACATGATTTTAGGAGAAAAGTTCCATGAAGAGAACAAACCCAAAACTTTAAATCCCACCAGCTCCTTGAGGAAGTCCTGTCCTTCAGCAGAGTTCACCAACAATGGTCCAGCCCCCCTGGATCCCGAGTCCAACAGGATCAGCAGGAGCCGTGCCCTGGCCAGTGCTGACACTTCAGAGCCTTGGCACTACAGGGCTCCCAGGGCCAAAAGCCACCAGCATTTCCACCATAATTATTTCCCAATGAACAAATGACACAAAGCAGCTGGTGCACTCCTCATCCACCAGTAGCTTCTCTTGGCTCCTTAGGACAATAAGGCTGAATTATGATGCTTTACAGAACTAAAATACTTCAGAGATGGCACCAAATAAACAAGATACCAGCTTAACTTTTAATTAGATTTTTAAAAAAGGCATCAACAACAGTGCATTCTGTGTCTCCCAAAATAAATTTGGCTGAAACTCCTGAATAAGTACAAAAGCTAAAAGAGGATACAGGAAAATTTAAATTTCTGGAGGCTTTGAGGGGAAAACCAGACGGACTGACAAAACAGAACACTTCACATGCTCTCACTGACAGGAAGAACAGAGCAAGTTCTACTCCCAGTAAATGCCAGGCAATCTACACTGGAGAGACATTAGGAATGCCTGAGCTGTGGGAATGTTTTGTGTTTCAACTCATTTTCTCATTGAATATTCATTCTTCAAAGTTTCTCTCTTGTACGGATTCTGTGGCACTATCGCTCTCCTCAGTCTTAGCACTGGCAAGTTAAAAAAAAAAGAAAGTCAACCATGAGATGCTAATTTCCCATAAAATTAAGTGTCATTACTTGTAATACTCAGGGAGAGGCACTAAGTCAGCAGCACCTGAGCTGCTCTGGAACCTCGAGATTTTGCAAGGCCAAGATCTCACTTTTGCCTGGTGGCCACCAGTGCTGCCCCTCTCTAGAAATTTAAAAATGTATATGGATCTCCAAGATATAAACGTGGTGGACTCTGAAGTGAATATTTTTCCGTGCTTATAATTTAGTATTTCTCTAAAGTAGATGTAAATTTTCATTTTATTGTGCAGCCATTCAGCTGCATTAGACCCTTCCACAATTACTCACTGCAGACCTTCAGTTTTACAGCTCTGTGTAGCTTGGTGTTACTGAACCCTGCTCTTTTCCCACCCTCGTTTTTAAGGGGTTTATCAATACACCGAAAGCAAAATCGTGTTCTTACAAAGCCTCCAATGCCAGACCTTCCTTCCTATCAGCTCTCAACTATCCTGATTTCAGAAAGGTGGACTAAATACATAATATCAGCACTTAAAAATAATGAGGAGCATATAGAGAGGAAAAACTTTTAATAAATTATTTACCAAACATCACAGCTGATCTGGAAAGGCTGTCCTGAGAGCAGGAGCAAGGTCACTTAAACCACAAGGAATCCTTCCTGCTGTGGTCCTTAATGAGCATTATTTTACAGCTGCAGGGACAGGGGAAGCATCTGCAAATTGTGTCTCTGAGACCAAAGGGAGGAGAAGAATTGGGAATCAAAACGATTGCTAGGTGTCTGTACCCAGCTAATATGCTCCTAAAGCATGAAAGTCACTGGGAAGAAAGGTTGGAACAGGTACCTCCAGCCACTGTCACCCATCCTCAGCAAAGGCAGGAAAGGGCTGAACACAAATATCTATTTTAGGGAAATGCTAATGGAACATTCATCACTGAAAATTATCTTGGCTTTTCCAGTAACCCAAAGCCTTGAGAATTATTTCATTATTAAATCTTAATTTCACGAAGTAAAATAGAAAAAAAAGAAATCCAATATTTTTACAAATAGTGTATCCCCTGGGGTTCGTTGCCACTGTCTGCCAGGCAGAAGCCTTTGATCCTGGCTGCACTGGGATCACCAGGAGTGCTGTGGGGCTCAGCCAGGACCGGGGGGGGCCAGCCCAGCCACACGGGCACTGTGGCATCCATGGCACACGGGGGGAGAGGGCAGCAAGGGAACCTCACCCACCAATCTGCAGCACGGGGAGCACGAGTTTATTTTTAAACCACGATTACAGAAACAGAAATGCTGAGCCTCTACCAAGCTCTGAGGAACAGGAGGCTCTACCCATCTGAGGCACACACGGACCCCTACATGCCCAAAGTCACAGCCACAGCTGCACTGCTACATTGCCAGCCTTTTCATTTCGGGATTAAACATCACCTCATTGTTTTTACTCCAATAATTACCAACAGCCAGAAAGCTCCAACAACTTGCCACATCCAAGTTTCAGAGCTCAGGAGCTCCAGAAGGACAGGAGCTGGTTCTGACCGACTGACACCACTGCACAGGGGTTTGTGCTCAACCACCCCTCTAGCTGCAGCTCCAGAAGTGTGGGAAGTAAAAGCCCTGCTCTCCCCGTCACCTTCCCTGAACTGCCCCCTGCCACTCCACAGCATCTTCTCACCCAAGAAATGATCAGCTGCAGCCCGCTGAAGAATGAGCAGCAGCTCAACGAGGCTTTAAGGCAAAACACAACAGAAAATACCCTCACAAAAGCAGCATTTCCCGAGTTGGATAAACCCCCTAAAAGCACTATTTGCAAAACTATCTGACGACAGACAGGCAGGCATATGATGAGCAGCAAAAAGGTCTGTCAGCCATCTGCAGAGGAATACAACAAATGTGTGGGATTTATTTTAGAGGGGTGGGAGATCTGGGTACTTCCTAAAAAACAGGAAAACTGAACACATTCAGACTCACAAAGGTGCAAGGGCCAGCTGTCTCACAGATCCCAAGCCCTAACATCTCCCAGACCCACACCTGGGGTGGGCTGGACCATGTTGGATTTGATTCATTTCACCAAAACTGCACCAAAGTCAGGAGCCAGATTCCCCAGACACGTCTGTCCTACCCCTGCCCTAGCAGTTGTCCCAGGCAGAAAAATGTTGGGCAGCTATCCTCAGTGAAATTGGCTGGATTCCTGTCACCCAGGTACCCCCGCCCACTGCACAGCATTCCCAAAGCACGTTCCCAAAACATCCCCGGGAGCAGTGGCCGTGCTCTCAGCTGAGACTCAAACACAGATTTGCAATATTCCAGGGACAAAGCTCTCAACCCACGGCTACAGAACACGTGGAGCTCAGGGCAGTTCACAACAACAACACTACAGGTGTGCAGTGATCCTTTCATGGGCTTTGGCACAGGGTTCTGTACAGAAAAATTGTTCAATTCAGACAAAAAGTAGAAACAAAATGCTCCCCAAGACTCCCAGCAAAGAACTTTGAGAAACAATGAGAGCTTCCCTGTGAACTACGAGAAATTATTTCTTTCTGCAAGCACCATCCTGCCCCTTGGATCACCCCAACCCGGCAGCCAGAATTTGACCAAGAAAGACATCCACAAACACTTATAAATTCCCTGTTGGGTGAAATGGAAAAAAAAAAGCATAAAAAATTCCAAACAACAAATCAACTAAAAATACTTATTTCAAAATTTTATCAGAGAAAACATTCTGCTAGCTACTGAATACTTCTGCACATCCTCCACAAACACAACTATGAAAAAATTGCTAGAGGCATTATTACCCTCATATAGGGACAGTTGTGAGTAATGAATTAATGTTTGTATAACTCTTTGAAAAAATAAAAACTGCACTGTTTTTGCCTGAACACCATGGGAACCCAATTTAACCATGATCAGAAGACAGACTATTTTTCTTTATATCTGGAGAAATACAGTCAACCTCTTTAGCTAAAGTTCAAGGAAAAAAACTACAGCAAATTGCATTTTAAGTGCAGAAGGGACTGCCTTGTTCCTTGAGTCCATCCCCCACAAAAGAAACAACAGAACATTTTTACTAAGTCCTACATTATAGTTCTGTTTGAAAATCCTTGTGTTAACAAAATCCCCGACAGGAAGGATTCTAAATGTTTTTTTTAACAAACTAGGTGGTAAAATTCAAACTTTGAGGCTTTAAGAAGATGGATAAATGAAATCTTTTTCACCATGCAGTGTAAAATTTTCACATAATAATGTTTTCCAACAGTCAAGATTGCTCTGTTTTGAGGAGTTTCAGATAGCAAAGTTAACATTTCTCCTATGGGTATAAAATAATAACATGTTTCTAAGCTGCTACTCTCACAAGAGTTGGAACTTGCTTTGGAAGTTCTAGATCAAGTTCATCACATTTCCTGAGCAAACAAAAAGTAACGAAAACCATTTTTGCACACCAAACCAAAACGCTGGAAGATCAGAGTCTCGGAGCGCAGTGAGCTGTCCGAGGCCGCCCAGCCGCGGGCTGCAGGCTCGGGAGACAAGGGACAACAAATGGGATCGCTGGGGACCCCGTGCTCAGCAGAGGCCGTGCTGCCATCACCTCTCGAGTCACCGCCCAGCCCCAGGGAACGCTCTCCGGCCTCACCAAAGCCTCCACCACAGCACCCAGGAGCGCTCAGTCCGTATTTAGACGGCCCGAGGTGTAAATCCTAAGGCAGCACAGAGAACAATGGCAAGAATGCGTGCTGGAGTTCCCGTGCCCTCGGAGCAGGACAGCTCAGCCATCCCAATGAAGACACCTCCCGGCAACACATTAACTCCTCTTAAACACTCGGGAGCACAATTGGTTTAATCGATATCCTCGGGCACCACCAAACGCGTCCATCACCTGCCAGCTCCTCAGGCAGCAACTCTCCAGCCCCAGCCCAAGACAGCTCCGCAATCCTCTCTGGAAGCCACTGGCACCAGCTGCCACCGAGGGGACCACAGCCACTTCTCTTCCTACTCAATTTTCTTCTAAGGCAGAGGAGTATTTTTAGTATAGAAACCAATTTAAATTCTACTGGCAGAACTTTCTGTTATCAAAACTTCTGCAGTACAATGCAGACAACCTTGACAAAGCAGTTCTCCCAGGAGTCACACACAGGGTTTGAAAACAGGAAAGGGAAACGAAGTTGAGCAGTGAGATTTTAAGAGGAAATCACCCAACATGCTCTTGAGGAAGAACTGGTGTATGCAGAGATGTTAGACTGGACATTTTATAGACAGCTGCTCCCCAGACCAAGCACAAACAGAATACCTGCAGCAGAAGGTATTTGATAAGTACTAAATCCCCTAGTCCATGCTCTCTCATGGTTGTTTCAGAGATGCTGATTATTTTTCACATGCTTCACAAATTCAGAAGTGTTTTGGCAACCATTCATGACATTTTAAAGGGGAAAGTCATGTACTTTAAAAAACTACCAGTGGTTTTATTTACAGTATTTCTCATAACTGACAACAGAAGAAAGAAGAAAGTGTCAATGGAGAAAATACCTCAAAAAACACACAGCACCAGATCAATTTTTAAACATAAAAGCCAACTCTGATCTGCCAGCACAGATCTTGAATCAGACTTCCTTCTCCTTATTTTAGGGAGAATGGACAAGGAAGAAGTTCTAAGCTAAACTTTTCCATCACAAAACTTAAAAAACCTTCTATTTCTTTGCTCTAAAACTCTGTTATCCAAGCTCAGCCATGGCTCACAGCCCAAACGGAAACTCCAGTATCATCCACATAATTAAGCTTTATTATAATGGGAATTTGTTTCTTCTCCCTTATTCCACATCTGTGACAGGAAAGTGAATTTTTCAGGAAGTTTCCATCTGTTTAGGTGTCTCCCCTTCTCCGAGGGAGGTTCAGCCCAGCTGCCCAGGCCCAGTTCACACCATTTCCCAGGGACAGAGTGCAGCCCACAGCACTGAGCTCTGCCTGGGACCTGGAACCACCCCCGCGGAGCCACCGACCAGGGAAGGGCACTGGGGGACACAGGAACTGCAGAAGCAAAGGAGAAAGAGGTGAGGAAGAGGAGAAGCCTTCACATGGACTGAATGGCACGAAGTTGAAAATTTTACACAACTATGGAGACATTTCAGATCAAATGCTAAGTATAATTGATTATAATATGTAATATACTACACACTCCCTCAACTTACTTTGGCAGTATATAACTCTCAGTACAGGCTACTGTTTTTACACAAGAGCAGGAGGGAAATAACATCTTTACACTGATCTTTATATAGAAAAACAAAAGTCATCAGTTTTTATTTTATTTTTTTGGCAATCCGTGCCATTGCCCATGCTTGGGAGTTGCTTCCACAATGCTACAGCACCACAGAGCCTTCAACCCCCTGGCTAAAATTATCAAGAGCTGCCTCAGAACACCGGAAGGGGCTCTGTGAGGTACCAGCCAGGGCTGCCATGGGTTTCTTTGTTCCTCTTACCACCCTGTAATCTCCCTAAAGCCACATGTTGTCTCACATCCCCTTACTGGGATTACAGGATGTTTAAGACAAGAACTGTACTCTCATCCTGTATTTCCCAGCACCAGCTGGGTTCCTGGCCAAGCATAAAACGTTGTCCTGCAGCCCTGCCAGCTTCCAAGAACTCTCTCAATCAGCAATAACTATCTTTCACATACCTTTGAAATATCTTTCAGAGATTCCACGATGAAGTTTTCTGTGGATAAAAATCTAAGTTGATCTGACTGGCAATCCTATCCCTTACAAGCATTTCAACTGAATTTCAGAGAAGGCTGTTAATGCTGAAAAGACCAATGATTTGCAGTTACCTGCATGGTATCTGAACCAGAGAACAGCACTTCTCTAAGATGTTTATCCCAACAGACAGAACCTTTAAAACACAGAAGTTTGTTGCATAAATTCTACTATGCTCTTTTTAAACTAGATGTGGTATTAACATGCAATTTTATAATAATCACTTTATTCCAGAGGCTGAAACTTGTATTTCACATCCTCAAAACACACAAGGCACAGCCATTCTGCCTAATGCACACTTGGGAGCAGTTACTTCCAAGTTTTAAAAGCTCTAGGAAATATGGTCTTATACATCCCTATAAAAGGATGATGTATGACCTACAGCACTGTCCAGGAAACTGTCACATGATCCCACTTAAATCCTAGAACTACACACACACTGCTGCAGCTACAGAACTGAACCCTTATCACCCACCATGAGGCAAGAGGGAGACCTTGAATCCACCCAGAACTGATTCAGCTGACTTACACTGACATACTGTATTTACATTTTGGCTTTCTACTGCTGCAACTCCATGTGTGCCAATCTGAATCTGAAATTAGAGCTTTAATTAGAACTTCATAATTATGTGGGTCCAAAAATTTCTGCCACCCCCTGCTATGTGAGCTGGTGTAAAAGACTATGGCATCACAAGGAAATGAGCTGGCTTATGCCTCGTGCTTTGGGAGCACAGTGGAAGACCAGGAATGTTAGCTCATTTATGTAGCTGGCACTCATTTTGCCTAAAAACAATTCCCTAAAATTAAAGGGACAATCTTGACCAAGGAATTAATACCTACAGCATAACAAAGCATTACAGAATGCACTCAAGGGAGATTACACACTGAGAAAAAGCTGATGACATAAGGAGCACTAAATTGTGGAGTAACTTCCCAAGGGAATTCCTAGAAGTCCACCACTTGAGACTTTAACCACTACTGATACCTCCTGCAGCATTTCTCTAACAAAGCATGGTTTTTAAACCTATGCACTCAGCATTTTCCAAAGATCTGTGCAAGGGAAGTACCTGACACTTTGAGCTCCCTACATGTGGACCCAGAGTCAGGTATTTGAGTATCATGGTCTAAACAGACAAACAGGGCAGCAGGAAGGGAGCACTGGGAAAGCTTTCAAATGTTAAAACAAAAATCCCAAAACCCACAGGGCAAGTTAGCTCAGCTGGTCAGAGCAGGGTGCAGAGAACACCAAGGTTCTGGGTTCAGTCCCTCTACAGGCTATTCACTAACAGCTGCATTCCATGGCCCTTGTGCGTCCCTTCCAACTCAGAATATTCTGGGATTCTGGCAGAGCTTTGGGTGGTCATAGCTCACTGTCATGACCTCTCAACGGAACCTTTACTCCAGTACTTAGACTTTTATCTTTTAAAACACCTAAGCTAAAAAGGCTTCGATGGTTGTACAGGGTTTAATGACCCTAAATATTCAGAAGGTGTAAAAGCTGCAACAGCTCCTAGCACTGAGAGAAAAGGAACACAAAAAGCAAATGAGAAAGAGATGGGCTGGCCTTTCCCAGTCTGAACTGCAGATGTGTGACACTGGAACACCAGAGTGAGCAGTTCTGTGTGGGGCAGGCCCAGCCCCCCACATCCACCTCAGGCTCAAGGCAGACACCTGAGTAACTCTGTTTTACTGCATGGCTTCAGAGAGTGTGGATTTACTGAAATTTACTGAGGCCTCTGGACACTGACACACCACAAACAGGATGCAGGAGGCACAGATAAGACCGGTTAATCAGCTGTAAGCAAAACACTTGAAATAAACAGCAGCTATAGTTATCTGAAAGCTGGCCACGCTAGGGAAAAAAACATATACCAAAGGAATAGCCCTAATACTCAGAGAAAATAAAGGGTCAAGAGAGAAAGCAGAACCATCAGGAGGTAGTTTTTGGATAGGACTATCCATGGAGGCACAGGGGAATATAAGAAAACAAACTAAAAATGTGGTTTGCTCTATCAAACTCAGAGTGACAGGAAAACCAAGCAAGAAAAGCTGAAGAAAGGGGAAAAAAAGCTCAGGAATTTGGGAAGGGACAAATTAAAGATAGACAATTTCAAGAGCACAGAGTGCAAAACTAAGATTGCAAAAGGCCAAGAAGGGAAGAAGGCAAGGCAAGGAGAACAAAGAACACATTTCAGAAGAACAGGCTTAGAGTGGAGAGGCCAGAGAGCACAGTAGTGCAAACATCTTATTTAAAACAATCAGAACGATATTTGCGTGGTTTTTGGCAAAAGCAGTCTGGTGATTGACCAAAAGCAGGAAGAATTTAAGGGAAGAAAGCACAGCTAGAGTTGGAATCAATCGGGCCTAAGGTGATAAGAAATAAAAAACAGAGATGCATCAATTATAGCATCGGGATTCCATGAGGAAAAATCCTTAAGACAAATTACTTCAGGAAATGACGATGCAGAGATCCTGGGAACGGGCTCCCTCCTTCCCAGTGCAAACAGATCTCTATTTTCAAAGACTTTAAGTGGGAGGAGCCAATGGCGAGAGGAGAGGAAGCATCTAACGCTACTTTAGCCGTCTCGACAGTTAAACCCTGATCCTGTAAATAAGTAAAATATTTAACTTTCTAAACCCCAATGATTCAATTAAAATTCAGTGTAACACATACGTCGGTATCGACAAACACAGCGAGCATAAAACCATTCTGTCAGGAAAATACAAACAGGGCAGGACTTAAAACTACCAGTGGGAAAAAGGAGAATTTAAAAAATTTAACAACCAAGAGGTCTAACAGGTCAGCGCTCCCTCCCGACACTGACCAAGCTTCAAAGGGAAGTTCAAGGAAACCCAACAGTTTATTCCAGAGCTTCCTCCCAGGAACGGACACATGCCCCCAGCTCCACAGACACAGCAGAATGCAATTCCTTCCCAGTTTTCCCCAGACTGTAACACACACCCCCAACTCCACAAACACAGCAGAATGCAATTCTCAGTGTTCTCCAGACTGCTAACACCGAAATTCCAGGTACTGCCTTGGCCCACAGCTGTTTTTTGGGGGAGGGGAGTGGGGAAAGCCCAGCAGGCTTCCAGCCTGTTTGCTTTTTATGGTAATTACTGTTACAGAACAATTATCTACTAGGAACGCAAAAAAAAATCAATTATTGTTTCCATCAGCTCAAAATTCCCTGCTTTCAATCAGAATTACTTATTGTTTACATTTCAAGGAGGGGGAAAAAAATTACTAAGTTCCTCTTCCCCTGCCTCCACGGTCCGTATATCGTTTTGGTTGTCTTTTACCACACTCGCTCTTAGTCATAGCTTTTTTTAAAGCGATTAACTCCACTGCACCAGGGTATTTCAGAAACCACTGACAACTGCCGTACCCTTGATGAAGGGCTGGCCATAATAAAACGCTGCATTTCGAGGCAAACGCTCTCTCCACGCCGCTACCGCCTCGGCAGCGTGCGCGGCGGCGGAGCCGCTGCCGCCTCCCTGCCCTTGTGACCGGCCCTGCCCGCGGCTGCCCCGCGCCGGGGGCGGGCTCAGCCCGGGCTGCTCCCACTCCGCCGCTCCCGAGCGCCGAGCCGCCCCCCCGAGCACCGGGGGCTCCGGGCCCGGCAAACTTTGCTGGGAGCTGCCCCGGGCCGGGCCGGGCGAGGCGAGGCCGAGCCAGCCGCGGTGCGGGCCCAGGGCCGTGCG
>VZTB01017962.1:198903-221862 GCA_013397245.1 Thryothorus ludovicianus | reverse complement strand
TCACGCAGCCCCGCGCACTCCCGCCCCGCCGTGCCTCGGCTGTGCCCCCTCACGGCGGCCGGGCGCGGACGCCGCGTCCCGCCCCTGTCATGGCGAGCGCCTCCGCTCGGGCTGAGGTAGCGGCGCCGCCTCTGCCCTCAGGCCGTGCTGGAATCTGCGGCCAGGCCTGTCAGTACCTTCGGCTGTGGGCTGGCACACCGGCCCCCTCCGCCGGAACGGAGCGAGTCCCGGGAGCTGTGGGGCCTGGCAGCTCCTGGGAGAGGTGGCGCGGGAGCTGCGGAGCGCACGAACCCCTCAGGACATCGCCAACCTCCCACACACGGCTCTGTGGACAGAAGTCTGTCATAAGTGTTCCTGCTGGAGACCTCACGTATAGCACAGCAGTGGCTGCACAGGCTGAAGGCAGGTATGGGCAAGATATAGGCACAGGCGGGACTGTTATGGAGGGAACTTACTTTATTTCGTATGTAAGCACCAAGGCCGTTCCACAGACTTCCAGAGCCTGTGTTGCAACACTGCCAGCACCATCGGACAGCCCTCTCCCTGCTTCTATGTTTGGCCTTTTGGGGAAGTGCCTGACAGAGCTTCTTTTTCCCACTTGGCCCTCTGTGTTCAGTTAGAGTTGCCCATGTGAAACTAATCAAGGAATTCCACCTGTACCTTTTAGTTCCTTGTTCATTTAATGAATCCCCCCAGCTTTCCAGCCCAACACAAAATGAGTGTACACACAAAATACAGGAATTTGCGTGTTGACTCCCAATACTCATTTAGCACTTGTGGTCCTCATCAAGGAGCTCCTTCCCCACCTGGCACTGTTCCCACGTGGGCCAGGTACAGCCTGTGTGGGTGCATTTTCATGTTACCCTGCAGACCTACAATGCCCTTCTGCACGCTCCGTAGCCATTTCTGGACTGTAACTCCTTGCACACATTGAATTCCCAACCTGACTTCACTCCAAGGCACAGCATCTTCATTCTCACCCTCAGCCTGCTGTTACATTGCTTGTAAAATGCCCAGTTCCTTCTTCAGCTTGCTGCCAGGAATACCTTCTGTGCTGAACCAAGCCAACAGACTGAAATAACATCCAAGCAAACTCCCACCAAGTCCACATTCTCACACACACCTCCCTGTATCATGTCCTCTGCCAAACTCTAAACACACTGTGTCCTGAACACTCAACCCCTCCCAGCTCCCTCTCATGCTGCTCTGGCTCTTAGGCAAGGAACTCACTTGACACCCAACACCCAGAGTTTTACTAGTCTTGTCTAATTTCTGGAATATACTCCTTTCAGGTATCATCCACAGGCTAGGATTCAGCAGATGACAGCAGTAGGGTTCCAGGGCCAAATCTCAGTATCCCCATCCACAGCATGAATCTGCACTATTCTGGCACTCACTGATGGAGCTAAATTAGTAGCTGTGGATTCTACCTAAGAACAAATGCAATCCTGCCAAGAGAGATAATATAAACTCTCTAGAACTACAAAGAGTTATTACTCTTGAAAATTATGGTAATAATAGAATATGAAACTGCAAGAGTAGCAAGACTGACTAGGTCATACCTTTTAGACCAGAGGAAGGCCATAGTGCTTTTCTTTCCCCCATTATTGCTGGCTAATCTGCTGAATTTTGCTTTTTTTCTATCCAGACCCTTGAGTTCATTTCTAATAGTGCAGTCCAAGCAGAAGATATAATTTTTCTTGCCTCTGTTGATCATTTCTTGCAGTCTGTCAGCATCACTATCCTGCAGGAGGAGTCCTGCTGTCTCAAGAGGGTGGCTTAGAGCCTCAGCTGTTTGTGACCAGTGGGACAGATGGGGTGGTGACAGTAACTGTGAGGGGTTGAGTTCCCCCCCAGCTCTGCAGCCTCCCTGCCCCAGGGTTTGGCTCAGCCCTGACGTGCTGCACCTGTGTGACCCCCATCAGGCTGCTGAGGAACATCCAGGTGGGGAGAAGTTCCACTTGGGCCTTAGGAGCTTCTTTCAAGTATGAGAGCTGGCCTTTTCCTGATCACTGACCCTGTCCTGCTGCCTGCCTGCTTTGCCCTTGGATCTGCTCCTTGCTGCAGATGGCTGCTGCTCAGGGTCTCATCCTTCTTGCTGCTGCTGGGCCTGCTCTGCTCTCCTCACTCAGGTACCAGGGGACTCTTTCTTGTAGTTGATACCACTGCCCTGCCTGCCTTGCTCTTACCTCCCTGGCTCACCCTTCCCCTGTAGCAGCCACCTTTGCCACTGCTCTCATGCTAAACATACTTGTGGGACCAGTGTCCCTCCCTGATCAGTGGTAGGTGCTTAACTTTGAAAAAGCACTGAAACACTCAATAAACCATTGGGTAAATCCCTTTGTTGTTTCACTGGAAAATAAGGGTGCAATAGGAATGTTATTTCATTTTCCAGTTCCTATCAATGCTATGCTGGTGGCTGTGTTTGGGAAAAACTAGACTGCTTGTTTAGATTAGGTTAGAATACTGCCTGTTAACTCTGCC
Organism: Thryothorus ludovicianus; assembly: GCA_013397245.1. Taxonomy (NCBI): domain Eukaryota; kingdom Metazoa; phylum Chordata; class Aves; order Passeriformes; family Certhiidae; genus Thryothorus; species Thryothorus ludovicianus. Next base: position 219,378 of record VZTB01017962.1, on the reverse strand, counting down.
AAACACAGATACCTGTGTTAATGGCCCAGGACTTCAGGTGATAGTTTTTGATTCTTCCCTACAGCACTTGAACAGAATAAACATTTAGATCTCAGTGAATAGTTCTTTGTAAATGTATAATAAAGAACATGAAGTGTTCAAGTAGCTCTCTGTTAGGTTCCTTCTGCTGTGGAAGTGGTGCATGCTGAAGTGTCTGATTCCTACAGCACTGCATCTTTAAGGGAAAGGTATGAACCGAGTAGACAAAATATCCAGGTCAGCACATACACTGCCTCTGAAAGCTTGGATGTGAACAAAATGGTGAGGGTTTGTTGTTTTGTTAAGGGATTTGTTTTTTCCCTCAGCCGGCTGCCAGTGGCAAGCTTGTTTCTAATTGCTTGCTTGCTTGACTTGATGTAGGCTTCCTTCTGTGTCACTGCATTTTGAGTATCATGAAGAGAGGCAGGGCAAGACCAGGGGGATTGTAACAGTTCCAACAACACGGTGTTTTCTGGGCTGATGCTATTAATGAATTAACAACACAAATCAAACACCAACAAATACACAATCACAGTAACTGCAGAAGAAAGGAACAAGAAGCGTCCCCCCACAGCGTCTAAGACAAGGACTGACTTTTGCCAGAAAGCAGTCAGAGGAGCTCAGAATGGCTGTCGTAACTCTGCAAAGCCTGTGGCCCTTTGTTAAGTGACCCGTGGCTACCTGCTCACCCTTGTTACCATCCAATGAGACACAGCTGCAGAGAGCATTCCTGCAGTACAAGCTGTATCAATTCACTTGTTTGTGCCTTTCTAATTCACTTTGAATTTGCCTCGTTGGATTGTCCTGCTAGTTTTGTAACTCCCAAATATTCCAGGTGTCCAACCATGACGTGCCTTTGGAATCCTGGTAAAGCAGAAGCATACTGGTACTCCCAGTCCATTGGTTTTGCCTCCCTTTTATATTTGTGAACAAACCATAGACTTCAACACTATAACAAATTTTCTCCTCTGTGTTCAAAAGTATTCTTTTACATTATTCCAGAGTGGCCATGCTTTTTAGAAACATATTCCAGTTGCTTACTAATCTCTTATCAACATCCTTCTCTTGTTCAAGTAGCTCTCGATTTGAGAGGTTCACACCCATAACTCCAGTGACACCCTTTTTTGTGGATTATAGGAGTGGCTGCAATGGCCCTTTCATTCAAGTTCACCTCCACATATGATGAAGCCAATTTCTGTTTTTTTACTTGGGTCTGTTCTTTGCAAGCAGCTTTTTTATTTTTTGGAGGGAACGAAACAAAACAAAAAAGGCATCTCCAGTATGAATCTTGAGACCTGGAATAGTGCAGTACAATTTGTGTCTTTACTGGTAGAAAGAATGCCTTGTTCTAAGCCAGAACATTTCTTATCTGTTGTTGGACAGTGGAATATTCAATGCTGTACAGTTTCATAGCCTGTTAGACCTACCAGTTCTTTGTAACTGTGTTTGGGGTTTTTGTTTTTTAACTGTCTACCACTTTCAGAAACACCCAGCAATTAACAGGAATCTATTTGTGGTTTGGATTTGCAAGGACTTGTGGAGGAGTATTCCCCAAAACTTTCAAGTCCTTGGGATCTCAGTGCAAACCCCAGCCACTCTGTCACTATTGTTAAGGGGTTTGTTTATTGTTCTCCACAAGCCAGTCACCCACCATTTGTTCACTTCATCTGAGTGATACATTTGAAGGGAATTCTCATAGGATGAATTTGTAGGGCATCTCCTTCAGCACAGCTTTCTCTCTCAGTTCTCCCAGCCCCTCCCCAGTTTGAGCCAGGCTAGTGGATGTAGCTGCAACAGCTTTTTCTCCAGCTGTGTGAGCATGTCTGGCGTAATAATTGTTGTATTTAAATTAGCATCAAGTACATGCATTTTGCATATCATATTAGATCTTTGGTTACCAAATTCCTCCTGTTGTTATTAAATTATAAAGCAGAAGTCAAGAGGTGTATCTGTGCAACTCTGAAATTCTGTCAGGTGTGAGCAAATCCCTCTTTTTCAGATATTTTTGCCTTATATTTGTACTTATATAAACCATGTGAGTGAACTTTATATTGCAGCTAATGAAAAAAATCCATTTAGCTTACCTTTCAAAAGTGTCACAACACAAATTCCCAATATGCATGTCAGAAACACAGAAGAAGGAGAGCATTGATAGAGCTCACAGCAGTCCACTTGCTCACTGATGTTGCTAAACAAAGAAATTAAAGCTCTTTGGATATAGGGCTGTAAATCCAAAGACAGTTGTTGCTTGCTTTGTTGGTTCCTATGTGCTAGGAGGATCCTGTGCCCTCTGTCAGTCCAGGTGAAGTACCACTCTACTCCTGCTGTAGCTCTCACACCTGTTGGCCAGCTCAGGTTTGGGAGGGGCATGTGAGCAAGTTCTGCATTTGCATAAATGAATTGGCATAATTGAGCTGGCTGTTGACTTTTGCTTCCAGGAGCATCGTGCTCTTCCCTACTGCCCACTGAGCTGAAAGGTTGAGAAGTAGTTTAGAAACTCACACAGGGAGCCCCTCTTTAAAAAAAAAGAAAGAATTTAACTTGATTTCTTTTACTATTATTGCTTGAGCAGGGATATTCTGGCCTTTCTCTTTTGGGGCTTACCTGTAAGTGGGACAGAAGAGCTGCTGGAAAACACTGGCTTCACTTGTTTCCTTAACTGCCTTGTTCCCAATCCAGGCAAAAACGAATTACTGTGACTTCCTAAAGGTAACTTCTTAGATCCATATGTCCTCTGTGCAGCTTTTTTTTGACTAGAACATTTATCTTGTCCTGTAGTGAGAAGTCTTGTGCCTGATGACAGATATTTGGTTAATCTCTGTGGTGCTTTTCCTTATTCTGAAGCTGTAAGACTACAACTACATCTTTCAATAATTCCTTTGTAGTGACCCCCTGACAAACACTTTATCTTTGCTCGGAGGCCTTCTGACAGGCCTTTTTGAGAAACCAGTACAGACTGATTATTTCACTGTATCAAACAAAGAATATGAAGTTCTCCTTTTAAAAATGCAGTGCAAGTATTTGATAGTTGATTAAAATATGTAATTCATAGAATATCTTACTGAGACAGTCTCTTGTTGTACAGCATGTCTGATGTAATTACAGCAGTCACTTCTGGCCTTAGTATCTACAAATCCAGCTTTGGAGGAGATCTTTCCCTTTTGTGAGTGCCCAGCTCGTCTCTGATGGGTTGTGAGTCTGGTCAAAACCTGTGCTTCCAGGAGTGCAGGAGTTTTGTTAGAACAGGACTCTCACTTTGGAGCAGCCCAGAGCAAGCAGAGGTGATCTGGGATTAGCACTAAATAGTTAAGCTGATTCTGGGCCAAACTGCTAATGCAGAAATCCTCGTACAACTCTGCATGTACTCCAGTTTAATTTGGATTTAGAGAGAATCCTACCACACATACAACAAGAATGTGCCTCTTAAACACCTGAGTTACCCCTCTGACTTAAACAGATCAGCTGACTTTGTTGACCTTGGGTGGTTCCCTAGAGGAATAGAAATTGATGATGGAATTGGGTTTTATTCCCTACTTCTGTTTACCAAAACCAAGCATGAATTACTCTTTGACTGAATATGGAAAAAAATAATATCAGGAGACTGTTTTCTCATGGTTTAAAGTCCTCTTGTAACTGGATTTGGCCTCAAAATGCTTGCTTCTCTTTCACTGATTTGCATTGTGGGGGCTTCTTGAGAAAACTGCCTGGAGAATTTTCAGTTTCTGATGCATTCTTGTGACAATTTCTAGCTTGACAATTCTAACAATATTGGACTGTAAGAATGACTGTCAGAGCTGAGTCTGGTATCCTGCTTCCAAAAGCAGGCAGTGACAAATACGTAGGGAACAGCAATAATACTGTAAGCATAAAGTGATTTTTTCCTAGCATAGTCTTCCAGCAATTTGGGACTTGGGGACTTACACAGAGACCAGCAGCTCCTTTCACTTTATATGCTTAGGTAGATTCCTCCTCCATTAGTGTGCCCTGGACCTTTTTACTCTTTGGCCACTGTTGAAAATGGAGCTGATGTTTTTGCAGTGGTATTGTGAACTTGTTCCTTTTGTGAACAGACGTGTATTCTTGGGGTTTGTTGTTCCCCAGTGCATCTTAACGTCTACTTGAACTGCATTTCTCTCTGAGCTCTGTGAGGTGAACTCCTTGTAATCTTATGACAACTTAGTTTCAAGAGCTTCTAATCAGGGACATTCTCAAAGGCCTCTGGAAATCTGAAATTTGAACAGGATCTCTCTTTTATATGTTTGACTTCACTAAGTAAAGCCACTAGATGTGCATGGCAGGAATCTCTGTACAAAATCTCTGCCAACTGCTCCCCAGTATGTCCTGTTTATGTGTTTGCCAATACTGGGTTTTGTGGGTTGGACTGGTGGGCTTTTTGGCATTTTGCTTCGTAATTCATATCAGATTTACAGATTTAAAGTTTTCTTAATGCCTGCCTTAAAAACTGACATTGCAATAGCCACTTGCCATAGGAGTTTTTAGCAAGAGGCTATATATTCAAATGAGTTATCTCTGAAGGACCTTATAGCACTGAGGTGAAAAGAGTTTGGTCCTGAAGGATTTGTTCTATAACTTAATCTTCTGCTCTTTGGGGCGAAACAGGACCTTTAGTGTACCCAGTAAACATCCAAGTAAAAATTCAAGAAAAACCAGGTGTTTTAGCCCAGAAATCTTCTCCAGTTCCTTTGCACTGAATTCAGATAAACCGAATCAGAAATAATACTTTTTTTTCCCTGTTGTATAGTCTGAAAAATCCCTTTCATCTTGGCTTGTTTTTTTTTTTATCCAGAATCTCTGGCGTGCTTCCTTCTTCTCAGGTATTTGAAAAAGAATTTACTAGTTTTCATACTTCCAGCAAGTTGCTCTTAGAAGTATTTTTTGGCCTCTTCACCCTGCTCTTTAACATGTAACCTGCAACTTTTGACAATTCTGTCTCCCCCTCTACTCTTCTATTGAAATTTAAACTAGCCAAAGAATGCCCTTTTGCCTCTGCGGGCTCCCCATGCCATGCCAGCCTTGTCTTCCAGGATGGGGGCTTTTTGAAACCCCTTTGTTCCCAGAATGCAGATTCCCAACCTCTTTTTCATATGACACATCTTCTGAACAGTGGTTATTTTAATTTCTGAAGTTGCAGATTTGCTCTTTTGAGTGTATTTTTAATGAAGAAGCTATTGCAGGCAGCCTGAGTGATGCTGAGCCCACCTGAGGGGGATAGAGGAGGTTTTTGCTTCAAGTATCTGTGGTCTGATTTCAGCCTGGGCTGTTTTGTGACTAGAAGAAACTTCCTGAGTGAGGAGGGTGAAATGCCTGTTTGGCTGCTGCTGAGGAGCAGCTATCTCCCAGATAGGCCAGGAATGCAGCTGGCATCCTGCAGCTACTCTGGCTGGGGGCTGAAACAGCCTCCTGCTCAGCAGTGTGTGGGCTGAGGTACTTGGTGCCTTTCTTGTCCTGGTCATCACTGCCAAAATGTCCCCAGGCCTTTGCACTTGCAGGCAGGGCTCAAGGAGAGGGCTCCTATAGTGGGGGTGACTGAGTCAGCAGCTACTGAGAAAGTTTGACACATTCTGGGGGACCAGAAGGATGAGCCAAGTGGGTGGAGAGCGTTGGCAGGTGTTGCAGTGATGCCACGGTTACCTTTGAAAGGTGGTGGAGATCAGGGAGATCCCTGATGGCCGGGGAAAGGCTGGGGTTACTCCCATCTACAAAAAGCCTGGGACTGTAAGGGGATCCCCCACGGTTTGGTCTGGGAGGAAAGCCATGGCACAAGTATTCTTGGCTGCCTTTTGTGGTGATTGGGAATAGCCAGTATAGATTAACCAGGAATAAATCGTGTGACCAACCTCAGTGCCTTCTGGTGACAAAGTGAGGGGTTCTGTGGATGAGGGAAGAGCAGTGTCAGGTGTATTACCCTGGGCGAGGTTTCTGACAGGATCTCTTGCTATACAGCTGTGTCCAGGCTAGCACATCATGGTGAGGAGAGGCTGGGGGACTGGGCTTTATCTCTGTTAGCCTGGAGTGGACACTGGGGACATTCCTAGCAGCTGCTTTCTGGTACTGGAGAGCATGTGGCTGTCACCTTACTAACCTCTCCTGGCTGAAAGGCAGTCAGAGGACAAGAGGCAGCTGTCCTAAACTGAAAACAGGGCAGGTTGCTACTGTGTAGAACGGGGGAGGAGAGTAGGGGGAGGGAGGGAAGGAATCACTTCCCCATGGAGCCAGTCAGGCACTGGAACCCAGAGTGGGAAAGGTGTGCCAGCCTCTGTCCTTGCAGACTTTTAAGATCTGACAAAAGCCCTAAGAAAACTGGTATAAAGTCAGGGCTGAGTCTGTTCTGAGTAGGAGGCTGGACTGGAGCCTGAGAGCCCTCTCAAAATGAATTATTGTACGACAGCTTGTACATGCTATGTAATCCAAGAATTTCCATTCTTGGAGATTCCTCAGACTTGTGGTATCTACAGGCCTGTGCTCGTGTATTTCATGTATGGTATGTGGGCACTTCGGGCAATACTCACCTCGCCCTGCGTGGAACTGGCCGGTGGTTTGTTGGTGGTCGGTGTCGGAGGTGGCCTGCAGGGGTAACAAATGATCTGCTGCACAGATGGCTGCGCCTGCACACTGGAGAACTGCCTGGGAGGCGATGACATCAGATCTCTGGATTGCGGATACACTGCAGCTCGGGCACTCCCTGTGCGCTCTGCGTATTCCCCGCACATCCTTACCCGCTCCCTTCTCAGGGGGTCTCGATTTGCCTCATCCGAAAGTGTGCCATGACAAGAGCCACGGTGCCTCTTCAGAGGAGGCGGCAGGGAATCGGTGCCGGTGTGTCACTACGACTGTTTTCTTAACAAATACTTTCTGGCATTTGGAACAAAGAGAGGACAGCTAATCTTGCGAGCTGACCCCTCTGCTTGCCTCTCCCACTTCCGAAGCGCCACAAATCTCTCCTCCACGCAGGAAAGGGGGAAAAGCTGCTGCATTCTCCTGCTGGCCTCTGCGCACAGACAACAGCGATGAACAACCCGGCCGCGGAGGGCTGGGCTCCGCGCCGGGCCCCGGGGCCGATGCCCGCTCGGNCCGCCTCGGGGGCCCGCCCGGGCCCCGTGCCCCAGCGCATCGAGGAGAAGCGCCGCGCCGCGCTGCTCGGCGGCGGCCAGGCCCGCATCGACGCCCAGCACAAGCGGGTGAGCCCAGCACAAGGCCCCGTCCCGCCGGCGCCTGGCGCACGCTGGCCGGGGAGGGCAGGCCGTGCCCGGCGGGGCTCCGCTCGGCTCTGGGGACTCGCAGCTTCGCGTGGCACCTGCAGGCGCCCCTTTGCGGGAAGCTTTCCTCAAGCAGCGCTAAAGGCTGCATTGTCTGTTACTCTGGGTAGAAAAAAGAACAATTGCTTTACTAATTCCGTTACCTCAGAGTGGTCACCGAGGTTAACTGTAATAAGTACGAGAGGTAGTGTAGATAGAAATTGCAACTTCTGCCTGTCAGTATGATGGTAAGTCAGTTCTAGGTTGCTTAAAGCTTCTGAGCAACAGCTTCATCTTCACACCGCGGTTGTAAATTTAAACTAATCTCTGAGAGGAGTGCAAAGAGTTAGAAGAGTGAAAATAAGGCAGAGAAGACAGGTGGGAGGGATGACGACAGGTGGGTTTTTAGTCTTCTGCCTCTGTCGTTCACAATGTAGGCAGTTCTGATGGGGCTGACAGCAGAGGTTTCCTGTTTATTGCTTCTTGCTGGGATGCCTTTTCAGTGTCGTATGAGGTCCTGTGGTACCACGATGGCTTGTATGAATCGGGGTGGCAGCGATGATTCCCATGAAGGCTCCCTCAGTGTCAGTCTGCCTGTCAGCAGTGTCCCTGAGGGAGTTCAGTTTCACTGAGTTACGTTCTGGAGGCTGACATACCAATACACAAGCACGTCTGCATGTCTAGGGCCTCAAACAGCTTATGTTTTATATAAACTAAAACTATGGCTTACCTAAGGTTTTGCTGCATTTGCTGCTTTTCATGAGCTTTTTGGCCTACTGGTCAGATGTTTTGTAGAAGCTGAGCTGTGTTATAATGTCATGTTGATGCAGGGTGCTATCATCCTCTGAAGGAGACAACTCAGGTGCCCTGCCCTTTGCAGACAGATGCTTACCATGGTTGGAAATAACAGATTTGTTTGATAGGTTAAGATATAAAGAACTTTGCAGTCACTTTTTGCTACATAACACTGAACACATGTATATCTAATAAATTGATTCTGTTCTTGGCCCTTACCCTACTTTTGCCCATAACGGTGTCCAGCAGGAAAACAAACAGATTTTGTCAGAAGATCCCTGCAGGCTGTCACACTTCCTCTTCCCTCTTATTTACTGCAGTCAGATAATATTTGAGTGTGGTGAATTGAATCTTGAGCTGTTGGGGAGGGCTGGTCTAGCTGTGGACAGGTTCCCTGATTAAGAACAGAAAAAAGGCCTTTATAGCAGCATTTAAATGTGTAGGCAAAAATAGCTGTGATGCATTTATATCCTGTTGAAAAGTTTCTGAGATTGTTTCCTTTCTCCTGTGGTAGTGCTGCTTCAAAAATCAGCCTTCTTTTCAGAGTCTGGCTTGCATTATGTTTATTTTTGAGGAGGGTAATCACTACACAGACTATTTCCAGCTTTGGGGGCCTGCAGTTGCTTAATGGAGCCAGTGTAGCAGATGAAGTGAGGTTTTGGTTGATTAAATTGCATCTGCTGGGGGTCAGCAAACAGTCAGAACCACCTGATGGCTCTGTGAAATGTTGCTTCCTCTGTTCCAGGGAAAGCTGACAGCAAGGGAACGAATTCTGCTGCTGTTGGACCCCGACAGTTTTGATGAATATGACATGTTTGTGGAACACAGATGTACTGACTTTGGCATGGACTCTAGTAAGAATAAGGTAGTTTTACTTCATATAACTCTTGTTTCAGCATCCTCTGCTGTGCAGCCAACCCACTGGGTGAAAATGGGCTCTTCTGTTCCCATGTGATTTCTACTATTTGTTTTCTTTTTATATATAATTTTGTTTTGTAAATTTGCTCTAATTGCTCTTAGTTTCCATTTAACAGCTTACAGAGTTTTCTGTTGTCTAAACTTGATATCTTTTTTATAAGGTCACCTTTTTGGTTCAAATACCTTCCTGGGAAATGTCTTAGATTTGCATTTTAAACAGTAGAGGAGGCTGCAGAGCTTTGTTGGTGTGATTTTGTCAATCAGATAAGAGGAACAAGTCAGGATAGATACTTCTGCTTCCCTAGAGTTCTTGGATGAAACAACTCAGATCCATATTTATGCCTACCAAACTACAGTCATAAAATCATTTAGGGTCTTACAATCTGATCTGAATGTTTGGAAGTCCCAGAATTTGTACTGCTCTGTTAGCCAGTTGCACCCTGTTTGCTGAGGCACTTTCTGGATATGTGCCATGTGTCCTAAACCAACATGGTACAGGGAGTTCCACACACACAGGGAAAATCCGTGGCTCCCCAGTCTCTCACCATAACGTTGATGCCTGGTAATGTGCTGCCTGGGGAAAATGTTCTGTTGTGCTTTGGTAGAAGGGGTCAGAGAGCTGCTGGGGTGTCAGTGGCTGATGCTGATGTGCCTGTTCACGGTGAATCTTCCTGTAGCCAAAGGCTGTTTGTTCTGGGTTGTGGCGTAGGGTGAAGAGCTGCTCTGTGTGTGCCCTGTGCTGCACACAGTGACTACAGCTTCTGTTTGTGCAGTTCATTGGTTTCAGTCCTTCAGGATCCTGGTAGGATTGCAGCCTCTGGATGTGGGAGGGGACAGCAGGGTTCCAGCAGGGGCAATGGGGACAGCAAAGGTGAAGGATTTGTTGTGTCAGACAGGAGGCTGATGACACTTGTGCTGTGAAGGATGTAGTGTTAGACCTCCTTGCGTCTCAGGGAGCAGCAGAGCAATCTTTTTTTTTTTTTCCCCCTTTCTTTTTACTCTCTTCTCCAGCAAACTCAATAACTGCCATGTTGCCTCTCATCGTGAGGAGTTCCTCCATGCCACATCCCACACTGTTAATAACAAATGGCTGTTTCTGAAAAAAGGGTGGCAGCAGAGTCCTGACTGTGACAAAAGGGTTAATTTTTTCCCTTGTGCTTCAGAATTCACCCTTCAGTGAGCTGCAGATTGTGTTTACAGCACACAGTTTCACAACAAATGACCTAACTGTGGCCACTGAGCTGGGATATTAGTTTAGCATTGATTTCTCAGAGTCCCTGGAACTTTCTGAGGGTAGGGTAGAACCTGTGCTGTGGCAGTGGCTGAAGTACAGGTGTGTGCTGCTGTTCTGTGTGCCAGGGGCTGAGGGCAGTGCTCTGTGTGCAGCCTGAGAAAAGGCACCAGACAGGTGTGACCTTCCTGACAACAGACACCTGGGCATCAACGGCCCTTAGAGTGGGCCCTGCTACACACACTTCCCTTTTGTATTTCCTTTTTAAATACCTAACAACAGAAAGCACTTCAGTGTCTGAAACTCTCTTTTTTACTGAAAGCCCAGTAAAGTCCATTTCCTACTGTTGTCTTGAATGACTTCTGTATCTTTTATTTACTAGAAAGTGATATAATATAGATGAAGCACGTTTTAAGACTCACAGGCTCCATTTCCTTGGCCAGTTCTTTATTCCCTTATTTGCAACGTGAAAAATGGGACAGGTCATGTTCAAGCATTTGAGGTGACTGTAATTATATTTTTGGACCTGTCCAGGGTTGTTTTTTAACCTGTATCAACACCTCAGGAGGTTTGTGCACTATGTATTCTTTCAAAAACATCAGCTAAATGAAAGGTACATTCTATATCTGAGGGCATGATTTGCCTTAACTCCAAATGTGCTAAATTTGAAGGGAAGCTGCTAAGTTCACTGATCTTTACTCTAATATAAATGAATATGTGATATTACCTCTAGTTTTCCTTTCCAAGGCTGGGGAAAATCTTTGTGGAGCCCCCACTGCAAACATGAGACCTCCCAGGAAATCAGTCTTTGCTTTGTCGTAGTAGGATTTTATGGAAATTTTAGTGGACATCATTGATGCTTTGAATTTTCTATCTATTATTTTCAATTAATTTATCTCTTTTAATGCAGTATCCTGGTGACAGTGTGGTGACAGGCCGTGGACGGATTAATGGGAGACTAGCTTATGTTTTCAGTCAGGTAAGGTTTTACTTGTTTAAATAGTGTGAACTTATCCTTTGAAATTGGTTCACTGTGGCCATGCAGCAATGTACCTGTGGGAGGAAGCACCCTTAGACAAGAAGAAGCAAAAAAGCTTATTTTATGTTAAAATATATTTTTTATATTAAAGACATTTCAGCAGAAACACCTTAGGTAGGGTGTTACCTTGGTCTTTTACTTTCTTTCAGATCATTAGTATTGCTGCTCTGTTCTGGGCCACAAAGTAGCTTTTGTTCCATTTGCTCTCATGGCCAAAGTGGCTGTTGCTGTGTTACCTTGGAGCAGGGTGTACACTCTGCCTTTTTTGGCTTGGATGTGTGCTCCTTCCAAGGAGAGACACTGTTACATGGGCCTGAACCTGTGGAGAGGAGCCAAACACAAACCTTCATTTTAGAACATGACTAGGGGGCAGTTTTTGTATTAGTAGAATTTAAGAGTGTCCCTTCATGATATACCCCTCCCTTTTTATATTTAAAGATCTTTTTCCCTTGAAACTGAGCTGCCTCCTGAGATGCTGAACCTCTTTTGTTCTGCTGTTAGTCATAGCCATGCTGTCTCTGTCCACAGTTTTTGGGGCTTCTTTGGGAGTAAGACTTGGGGGGAATGCAGCAGAGAAACTCCCCAGGAGCTGCCTCTGGGCTCTGTTTGTGCCAGGAGGTATCAATATCCTCTTTTTCCTCTGGATCAGTCCCAGGGCCTGTTAGAGATCTTTCTGCTCAGGCCTTTTGCCTGACAGAGTCCCTGTAGCACTCCTGGAAGGATAATAACTCTTGGACATAACTTATGGGTCTAGAATGGTGGCATGTGTCCAGGTTTGTGTTTCCTCCTTGTAGAGGAGGCTTGTATTGAGCTGGGATGATCTGCAGGCTGCCCTGAGGGAGTCAGTTGTTTTGAAGCAGCATACCAAATATAGAGCATTGTAGGATTATATTATTTACTGGCAATAATTGATAACATTTTACTGAAATTGTGTTTAATCTAAACATTTGCTTTGCTTTCAGGATTTTACTGTGTTTGGAGGCAGTTTATCTGGAGCTCATGCCCAGAAGATCTGCAAGGTAATATGGCACAGGAGAAAACCAAAAATATTGTCAGCATCCTTTTTCCAGTCTGTTATGATAATGACTTTGGAGAAAATGTTTGGTGCCTGACTTTAGTGGGCTCTGGCATGTGCCATGCCTGAGAGTGGTTCCTCTGGAAACTTTTTGAGTGTGAGCAAGCTTTTCCAGGTAAAACACACTTTGTTACATTAAATTGTGTCTTCTACTCTACTGCAAAGGATGAGAGGCTTGCCAAGTGCAAATATAAATTCGTTGTCCATGAGAAATGAGGAATGAATTTGGAGAAACTTTTTCCTCTAAACAGTGTGCTGTGAAAGTGTAATAATATTTGAAAAAAAAGCAAATGTAGCAAGTAAACAGCCTGAAGATAAACAGTTGTACAACTTGGAGGTCACCTTGACCCTGAGAGTTTCTCTTATCAGACACTTGTGGCTATTTATTCCTGTTTGTCTGCTTGTCTTGCTAGAAGAGTTTTTGAATCCCAGGACTGGGGAGACAAGAACTCTTTCATACATGAGTGTTGAGTGGTGTGAATTGGGAAATCTTCCTGAATTTTCTTGCCATGGAATCAGAAACAAGATTTTTGGTGCACAAGGCCTTTTAAGCTGTGGAAATAACTGCTTTTTGGCATAGGCTCCTCAGGAGTGTGTGGGTATAAAACTAGAAAACATGAAGACTTTGGACTAGATAACAACTACTTGGTTTTGCCAGGTCTTGATACTGGGAAGGAATTACCCTTTCACACTGGAGCTTTGTGGTGTCTGTACTAGGGAGGGATGGAATGGCACTGGAATGATGGGATGCTTTCTGGTGGGTTTTCTTTGCTCTCTTCTTTCTAAAGCAGCAGAGTCTGATCACACAAATAGAAAAAATGTGGGTCCTTCCTGCTGTTCTTGGTGGGCTCCAAAGCTGGAAGGCTCTGGGGGCATCAGTTGCTTTGGGGCTCAGTCTTTGATATGTGTTTTAGGAAGAACTTGGAAGAGCCTTGGGAAAGAAAGTCCATGTATAGGTCCCTGGAAAACAGCAAAACATGTCAGTGAATTCTAGGACTGCACAGAGGTAGTTACCACCCGCTCCTGTTTGGGCTGGAGTTTTGGGTCTCCTGACATAACACTGACTTGAGTGGCACCAAGTGTGATTTCTAGGCAATATAAAATTCAAGGTTGATGCTGCAAGCACTCTGAAAGATGGGTCTGGAATTGTAAATCGCTTAGCAAGTTAAAGATTGTCTGAAGCAATTTTATAACAACGATGAAAGGACAGGGAAAAGCAACTTCAAAATGGGGATTAACTGATGTTTCACAAAAATTATTTAGGAGCTAAAGCAGATCTTGATGTTAAAACAGGTCTTAACATAATGTGCCAGTGCTGTAGTGTTATAAAAATGGCAAACATTTTACTAGAATTCAATAATCAGGAATATTCTGTGCAAGGAATGTAAGGAATTCAGTCCTCCTACTTGAGGCTCTATTGTAGTATTGTGTATGATCTTGAGGCGAGTAACCAAAATGATCAGAGCCCTAGAAAACAGGATGTGGGACAAATGGATGGTGCTTAGCCTTAGAAACATGAAGAGGAATATGAAGACTGAAGGGAGATTTGAAGTACTTGAATGTTTACAAAAGTAAAGGCCAAGAATAGCTAATTGCTCTCCCTCACTGCTGTGTATCAAGACAAATGTACTATTTAAATTTCTGGAGGAAGGATTTAGTTTAGTTTTCCCAAAGGAGTTCTAAGAAGGGTAATCAAGCATTAGAATACACAGCTTAGAGAGATTCCACAGCCACCACTGCAACAAACTTTGGAGGGTAGATGAGACTCACCTGAGGGGATGTTTGAGGTGCAATTGAACCCCTTATGAACAAGGAGCAATTGTCCCTCTCCTGTGACCGTGTCAGTCACACTGCATTATCCAAATCCAGTGCTGAGTGCAGAGATGCACAGCTGGGAAGGCAGATATTTTTAGGATTCAACTTAGGTGAGTCAATACTGAGGAGTTTGTGTTCATCACTAGATCATGGACCAAGCTGCCATGGTTGGAGCACCCGTGATTGGGCTGAATGACTCTGGAGGAGCCCGTATCCAGGAGGGAGTGGAGTCCTTGGCAGGCTATGCAGACATATTTTTGGTGAGTAGGCTGCTGGATGGGCAGGGAGCTTGGCATCCACAAAGGTGGGCAAAACATGCAAGTGGGTGTTTGCAAGTAAATGTTAAGGTTGTCCTTCTCTTTCAGCCAATAGATAAAACTGTGTATGAAACTCAGACCTTGGTTCTTTTCCTGGCTTTGGGCTAATGTGCCCACATCTTAAACAAGGGTGATGCTGAGCTCTGTAAAGAGCTGTGCTCCAATGTGTACTGAGAATGAAAGGACAGGAAATTTGCTTAATTGGAAGAAAGGCCCAAGCAACTACTTAACTTCTTGGTTTACACCAATTTTCAATTGTCTGTGTTGGGATGCAATTTCTCTGAGCATTTATCAGTTTGAGACAAGTGGATACACCATAGTTCAGTGGTTTTTTTTGGTTGTGATGCACTATCAGCTCCCCTGTGTCTCTTCTGAAATACAGATATGTTATGAATTTCACACAGCAGTTATTTTCAATAGGGTTTGTAAAAGGTGAAGGATTTCCACTGGAGAAAGAGGAACTTAAAGTAACTTAAGCACTTTGCACTGAAAGGAAACTTGAAAAGCTCAAATCAGAAGCAGTGAAGTGCCTATTCTGTCAAGATGGAGGTTAGGGGAGAAAATAAAATAGAGTTTTGGGGTGGTGGGGAAAGAAGGCATGCAAGCCAGAGAGGTTTCTGTTCAAAGAGGTGTGCAAGTCAGTGTTAACCTTACTGACTGAGGATGTCCAGCATTGGTTGCACTGGTGAAAGTTTTTTGTTCCTAGAGGATTTTTGTGGTTAATGCAAGAATTTTTCCTCTAGGTGCACTGCTGCTCATTTTTTCACAGAAATGCCATTCTTTTGTATGCCTGCTAAAATACTCTGCATTAACTTGCATGCACAGAGCACTGTCCTTCCCTTAGGAAAGCAGGTGGGATGTCAGGTCAGTCACATGCTGACAGGTTTTGGGGTGGTGCAGTCTGGGAGGAACAGTTACGGAAGTCATTGTGACCCAGTTGAGCAACAAGCAGTGTAAGTGGTTTTTTGGACAACACACCATCCATGTTGGATGGCAGCCACTCACCTTTGTGTAAAACTCAAGCCAGTGCAGAAACCTGATTTTAAAAGAATCCCTCTCCCAGTTGCTTACTTCTGTCTCTGAGCACAGTGTACCTACACATTCAAATGTCAGGGACATCCACTCCTTCCAATTCCAGGCTCTGTGCAGTTTTTGCCCTGGCAGCATATATTGAGGTGTGTCATATTAATCTCCTTTGCAGTCATTGCATGGTATAGGGAATCAACTGTATGGGAACAGAGAGGAGAAAAACAGAAATAACAAACTCATTTTGGTTCAATTTGCATCAGGAGATTCTCTCCAGATATTTGTCTGCCAGTAGATAAAACAGTCCTGTTTGGTGATGGTGAAATCTTGCAGAATCTGGACACAGATTTAAAGACACTTCTTTGGTAAACCAGATTTATTTATTTTTTTCTATTTCAGAGAAATGTTTTGTGTTCTGGTGTCATTCCCCAAATCTCCCTCATCATGGGTCCTTGTGCTGGTGGAGCTGTGTATTCTCCTGCCTTAACTGATTTCACATTCATGGTGAAGGTAAGGGTGTGTCCTGAGCTGCTGCTGGTGGCGTTGGTCACACACTGAGTGACCACATGGGAATGGTTATTGTCCGAGATGATCTCTTGCTTTGGATTTTTATTTTGCATGAATAGTTGAGAAAAACTTTCCCAAATAACTTGTAGACAACTGCATTTTCGGTGGATTTTTAACACAATGCAGCCTTTTAAAGAAATTTGTCCCTCTGTTCTTATTTTGGAGGAAGCCTCTAGAGGCAGTGGCTGTTCCTTAGGTGCTTTTGCAGCTTGGCTCTGGCATTCACTGTTTCTGCTTTTCCCCTTCCCCAGGACACATCCTACCTATTCATCACTGGGCCTGATGTGGTGAAGTCTGTCACCAACGAAGATGTCACCCAGGAGCAGCTCGGGGGTGCAAAGACACACACTGCAGTGTCTGGTGAGAGCTGGGGGCTTTACTGAATGTGTTAATTGTGCTCGAAGCTAATGAGAGCAGTTCTGGCTGAACAGCCCATTGGCCAATGCTGATGAGTCTAAGGGACAAAGCTCTGCCTAAGCACAGGATCTGACTCTGCACTCTCCTGCAGCTCCTGTTTAGTAACAGAACACAAAAAAGGGAATGTGGGAGAGTTCTGGGATTTGGAAGAGAAAGTAGCAAACCCACAAAAGACGATAGAAGTGGGAAGACTGTCAGGGAGCAGGGCTTAGCAAAGTCAGCCTGGGGTGGGGTATTTTTGTTTGTTGTCCAGACATTTGCATGGGTTGAAAGGTTCTTAACAGTCCCTTGTTTGTTCAATAATGTGATTGTTTGAACTGCTTGACTATAAACCCAGTGGCAGTGTGAGCTGAAGCACTTTTTCCCTTTTTTCCCTTCTGTGAAAATGTCTGTGAGTCATGAATCTTCTCAAGACTCAAATGACTGAGATCTCAAATTCTGTGTGAGCCAAGCTGATGATGAACCTAAACCACACAAGAGATGCTGCCCAGATCCATCCCTTTTATAAAAAGTATTTGTAGTCCAACACTTGGGTGCAGCACAGTAACCTGAACAGAGTTCCAGGAGGCTGGAATCCAGCTAGGGCTGTGCCAGCTGATAAACCACATTATTTAAAATGTGAGGTCAACAATCCAGACCTGTTCTGGAGGAAGTCTGATACAGCACATGTTTTCTAGATATTTTTAGCTGGTCAGATTTGGTGGCTTAAGATTCCTGATTGTTAATAGCTCAAGTTTAAAGTCTTGCTGTTGCTTGTTTCTATCTTTGTTGGTGTATATTTGGAAAGGAGAGCTTGCACAATGATTTCCATAGCTGCTTTGCTGTGTCTGTGCAGGAGTTGCACACAGAGCCTTTGAGAATGACATCGATGCTCTGCTGAACCTGCGGGAGTTCTTTAATTATTTACCCCTGAGCAACCGGGACCCAGCTCCAGTCTGTGAGTGCCACGATCCCAGGTAAGGGGAGCCTGGCTGAGCTCGTGCTCTCTGAGCACTGCATTTCATGGCTTCTCTGGCTTCTGGGGCACAGAGACATGGGTGTTCTGTGTCTGGGATCTTGGCAGGTAATTCTGCATTCTGGAATGTGAATATGGCAAGTGTTCCAACATGTGTGTGTTCACTGTTAGGTTTAATTCTCTTTTCTAAAAGGGTTGTTGTCCAGGCTGTGTGCAGAACATGGGGAAAAGCAATCCCAGTCCAGGTGGGCTGCCCAGTCCCTTGGAACAAGTGAAAGAGGTAGGAAATAGCACAGTGAGTGGCAGTGGGGAGAACTTGACCTGTTTTGTCAGCTCTGTCTGATGGATGAGTTCTGCTCATAAGGGTTAGAGGTGGGCAGGCAGCAAAGAGGCAGAAAGCCTTGTGTGCTATGTACTTGTCACAGGCTCATTGTGGAGCTGGCAACATAATACAGAAAGGACTTGAGCCATTTCAGGAGGGGAAAAATGGCAACTGTCTGGACTTTTATCAGGGAATTTTTCCAGGAGCCAAGAGACAGCACAGGACACTGAGCAGAGAGCCTTGCTAGGACTGGGAGGCAGAGAGTGTCAGTGGAGTAAAAGCATTTTGACCCAAGCTCCAGTTGCAGTCAAAGTTCAGCCCTCTCCCTAGGGAACCCTCAAGAGGCTGTTGCACTCTCCGGCATGGGAGTGGAGCCTGAATATGAAATAGAGTCTCCTCACATGTGTGCAATGTGTCCTGGGGCTCTTCATGTGTGATGATTTTCACATGTGAGTCTGGAAGGTTATTTTCTCTTCATCCCTCACTGTGCTTTTCAGTGTCTGTGTAACAGTTTGTTTGGGGAGGTGCTTTAGGATTCATTTTACAAATTGCTGTGCTGGTCTCTGAGAAATTTTCCACTTTTTTAAAAAATAAATTTGCCATTTTCTTCTGGAGAATGGCCAGACAGGTCAATTAATTACTAGTCCTACATTTTTCTGAGGTAGGTCTTGTGTTGATCCTTAGGAGTTCATTGAACTCTGCTAATTTGGTTCTGTTCTTGTCTGCTCTAATTTGATAGTGACAAAACCAAAGCAAATCTCTTGTATTGTTTGCTGAGTTGGGGGATTATCTTTGAGGTTATCATGATCTTTATAAGCATTCAACAAGTTGTACTGGAATAATTGCTCACCACAGACTTGATTTTGGTATTTTAATTCCACTATAGAAGCAACAGTCAATTTTTAAAATCAATGTACTTTATAACAGACAGTTTATTTTATGAGAAGCTGTCAGGTTGTAGCTACTAAAGTATAAGAGATTTATCTCCCTTAAGAAAAAAAGAACTAATCTTTCACAAGGCATGAGATATAATAAATGCAATTTGTACTAAGAACTTCAATTTAGTAGCCTTTATACATGTGAAGGCAGATCTATTTGTTAAATTTGTGTGGTTTTATAGCAGCATCTCCAATGGTTCTCCCATTTATGGTCCTATTGCACACGTTGGTATTATTTCATCTGGACATACTGACATCTTAATAGATTCCTTTTGCTTGGGATTGATGTGTTTGATCCTTGCAGCTGCTCCTGTCCCTGTCCATTGCCCTAGAGTAATTGCTTTCTTATTGCATTGTTTTCACACCAAAAAATTGCCACAAATGATGCAAATCAAATGTAACCTAGTTTGCTTTCATTGTGAAGTCCTGGGGCTGTTGGGGGTTGTTTGGTTGGTTTTTCCCTCTAGTTAGGCAAGTTCTTTTTGGTGTTGAAAAATGCCAGCCTTGGCTGCTGAAGCTTGTGTTGGTGTTTGTTGTCAGTGGCCTGGGTTCCAAGGACTTTAAATTTCCTGCAGTTGTCCCTGGTGAGATGTCCCCTGCCTTTGGGAGGTGTCTGATGCATTGCATTTGCTCTATGGCATGGTGGGATTTGACCTCTCTCTGTGGCTCTACAAACTTCTGGAGGTTATTGCCAGCTCTTGGTAACTAAGTGCAGTTTCAAAAATTTCCTTCATCACTATGAATTTACGGGAGCAATAATTTCATTTTTCCATTTTTATCCTTTGGGGTACCACAGGTCGCAGGACAGAGCTTGGAGTAGGTCTGTTTCTACTTTACAGACAAGAAAGTTTAGAATAGTTTTTATCTTGGGGTTTAGTATGTTAAAACAAGTTTCACTTCTTCAGATTAAGGTTCCATTATATCATTTTATGTAAGTGTTTGTATGCAATATTTGCATTCATATGGCAAAAGCACTTGAAGTGTTGCTGTCAGCTTCATTCTAGAAATAGCTGTGTCTTTTCCCTTTCCTGCAAGGGGCTGTGCCTCCCTCATCCCGTGTGTCTGAGGGAGCAGAGACAGCCATGGGGGCTGCACTTTTATCTGATTTTGTCAAACTGCCCATCACTTTCTTCAGTTTCAAATTGTGTGTCTAGAGCCTTGTGTTGTCTTAGTCAAAATGTACTAAATCATTGTTAAAATATTAATTCAGTAAAAACTTCATAGAAACACCATCTGTAACAAACAGAGATCATTATTTTAGTGGAATAAACTAAACAAATAATACTCCCTGATAATACCTTCTCAGTGGTGACTAATAAAAATTGACACCTCTGCACTGAATCAATCCTCAGACCCAGTGAGAGCCACTGCTGAGTGAGTCCCTACCGAGAGTAATGTGATCAAAGCTGGGGAACTGATCCTGTCGCTGCTGATGGCAGGATCAGCAGGGCTCTGTTACAGGAAAACTCCACATGAAAATGTGCCACTGTAAGTGGAGAAACAGGGAAGAGTTTAAACGCAGCCACTGAAGGGAAGACACAGAGTGTGGATTTGTTTTCCCCACTCACTGTTTGTTTGGGGACGGGGAGATGAGCATGGAAAGGTTTCCTGCAGCCCGTGTGACAGCGTGGGCCGGGCAGGGTGAGTGTGCAGCTCCTGGTGTGTGACAGGGAGCCCTGGGCCGCGCCGGGAGAAGCTCTGCTGCTGCCGGCCCTGAGCTGCTGAGCGATCCAGCCGCCAGCTCCCGTGTCCCCACCCGCGGCCCCCCGGCCGTGCGTGTCCCCCG
>VZTB01017962.1:136410-198708 GCA_013397245.1 Thryothorus ludovicianus | reverse complement strand
TGTCCCCCCGCCCGGCCGTGTCGCGGGCCCGCAGTGCCCCCTGCAGCCCGGCCGTGTCCCCGCCGCGCCGCTCGGGCCTGCCCGGGCACGGCCGCCTGCGGAAGAGGGGGCTGCTCAGGCTGCCCGACACGGAGAGAAGCGCTTCTTTTCTCCATATTTGTGCAGGTTTCTGAAGTTTCTGAGAGGTGGAAATGTTTACCCGAGTTTTTGGTCTTGCTGTTCATTTGGTCTCTGTCTCTCACACTTACTTGCTCTCCACAGTGACCGTCTGGTTCCAGAGCTGGACACCATTGTCCCAAGTGAGTCAACCAAGGCCTATGATATGCTGGATATCATACACTCCGTAAGTCTGACAGTGTTCACCTTACAGAGGTATATATTACATTCTGGGTCTAAATAATTGACAGAAACTAGTAGAATGGCACTACAGCTATAGATACTATTACTTATTTCAGTCTTTATAAGTGACTATTTCCCCCTGTGTAGTAGCTGTGAATAGGCAAAAAGAACTGCAGGGGAAAAAGATTTTAGCAGACTCCCAAGATTTATTTTCAGGATACGTCTTATGCTATATGCACAGCTATACAGATGAAAGATGCTGCAATTAATTTTTTCTCGGGGTCAGAACCCCCCTTGAGTTCTGTTGCTTGGCCCCTCCTTGCACCTTGGTGCTTCTGGCTTGGATTCTAGCACTTCTATACAGAAATAATAAATTACCCAGAATGCAGCCATTTACCCTTCTCTGTTTATGCTAAGAGACAGTTATGTGCAGTACAGGAAAATATATGTCTATTTTTTTTTTTAATTACAAAGTTTGCAACTGGCTGCCTTTAGATGCATTTTAGCAGCAAAAGCAAGCTCAGGGTGTTTTTAATCCCTGAATTCTCCCACTGTGAATTTCAGCACTATGTGTAATGAAAGTTAAAAGGTGGCATGTTAAAAAAATCATTAGGTGAATTAGGAGAACACTCCCAAGCCCTCCTACAGATCTTGGGAAATATTAAGGAAAGCAATAATACCACTTTTATATTGCTTTACATTTTTCACAACTTTTTGAAGACTGAGGCTAATGAAATGACTGGCACACTGCAGTGTGTATGGGAACAGCTGCCATAAACAGATGGAAGTGGGGAATCCTGCTGGGAGCCCAGGCAGCCATGTGTAGGTGTCGCTACTGCTCCATGGATAATTCTGATCTCCTGGAACGTGTGAGCTCCGATCCAGCCTCATGCACCAGGGCTGTCCCTTGGCAGGGCACTCACAGCTCCTGCCCCAGGGAGGAGCAGCCACCCTGTGTTGTTCCAGCTGGATGCAGGCTGGGCACTGCATTCCCTGCTCTCCCTGGGGCACACCCAGCACTGACCCTGGGCTCCGAGAAAGGGCTCTGAGCTTGCCAGGAGAGATTACATCAAACGTGGCCCGGGGAGCTTCTGAGCTCCAGGAAGTAGTTTTGTCACTGGAAATCAGACTGTAAGTCTGCTGCTAATTAAGACTGGAGAAAGAAGTTCCTGACATGTGATTTGCATTTTGTTCTAAGTCAGGAAGAAAGACTTCCTTCTGTCATAAAGGTGTTTCCTGATGGAATGCCTAACTGGCAGTTTTGGGAGTTTTTATAGGACTAGTTAATTCTTGCAATGAGGGCTGCAAAGACTAAAAGGTTTCCCTCCCTCTCTTTCTACAAAATCCTGGGAGTTCTGAACTGTTTTAAAAGTTGCAGTACTAAGGTAACTGAGTTTGTGTTTGCTCGTGTATTTATGCCCCTCTGTCTGGCCTCATATGGGCTCTGCCTGCCTCTCCCCTTTGCAGATTGTGGATGAGAGGGAATTCTTTGAGATCATGCCGACCTATGCCAGGAACATCGTGGTTGGGTTTGCCAGGATGAACGGCCGCACCGTTGGCATCGTGGGCAACCAGCCCAAAGTAGCCTCAGGTTAGAGTCCAGTGTGAGACTCCTAACAGTGCCTTGCCTCTGCCTTTCTCTGTGTGCTGTGTAAGGTCAGAGCTGTTGTATTTGTGTGCTCCTCCCTTTCTCTGGTTTTCCTGCTGCTAGCTTTGTCTTGTTTTCCCGCTGCTGGCTTTGCTGTAATGCAGCTGTGAGCTGTGAAAGGAGCAGCAAACCGTTTCTTTAGTGGCTCAACAAGGTGATCTTGGTCCCAGGTAATGAAATCAGTGCTGCATCCAGCCCAAGAGGAGCAGCACACGGGGTGGGGGGGAGGGGGGAGAAGAGCAGCATTCATTTGGCAGCAATTAACTGGGTTAATCATAGCATGGAAACCACACATTTCCTCCCATGGCAGTAAAATCCCTAA
The DNA here is from genome assembly GCA_013397245.1 of Thryothorus ludovicianus. Lineage (NCBI taxonomy): Eukaryota > Metazoa > Chordata > Aves > Passeriformes > Certhiidae > Thryothorus > Thryothorus ludovicianus. The sequence goes on along the minus strand of VZTB01017962.1, from coordinate 196,399 downwards.
AACTCATCTGTAGGGTGAGGGGACTTTGTTATCTCACTGTAGCTGAACAGTGCAAAGCCTTCAGATGCACAGGTGTGGAGCTCTTGACCTCGCATGGTTTGGATCTGACAGTACAACGTGCTGCTCTAGCTAAGATCACCCTTCTTAACTGTCCAGGGATTTTGCTTTCTCTCCTTACTCAGGAATTTCTGAAGTGACCTGCCCCAATCAGAACGTTCTGGTTTATTCTTGTTTTTAATTCTTGTATCTATTTGTTTGAGAAAATCAGATGGTCCAGTATGGGGTTTCATTTGTTTCATCTCTATAAGATATGACCATCAAGATACTAGACAGAAGCTTTAAATATAAATTTAATCTTCATTTAGTATTTTAAATGTTAACAGCTCTGTTTAATGTTTCATGTAGAAGCTTTGATACAAAATGTGTTTTGCTTTAATATGTGCATAATGTATTTCTAAATGGCACTGAAACAGAACAGAAACTTTGCAGTGTGTCTACCAGAAATGCTGATCTTTCTCAAAATATTATTGGAGTGTTTAATATTTGGGGTTTTTTAATGGAGAATTCTGTAACCTTTCAATATGACTGATCTGAAAAATACTAATGAAGAGAAAGGTACAGAAAAAATATTTTAAATTGCATGTATGTAATTAAACTGTTATGTTTTGGGATAGAAAGTCTTTACACACAGGGGTCAGAAAAATGAAAGGAGCCTTTGAGTATAGCTTGTTCTGTGATCTTAGTTCTAAACCAGGAAAGCTTCATGGCAGATAATCTCCACATTATCTACAGATAAGCTTTTCCTTTGTTTTAAGAAGACAATGCAGCTAAAATAGTGTGATTTTGAGTTGAATTACTGCAGATCCCTGGAGTTGCTAACACCTTTTTCTGTGTTCTTAACCTCAGGGTGCTTAGACATAAATTCTTCTGTGAAAGGAGCCCGCTTTGTTCGGTTCTGTGATGCCTTCAACATCCCCCTGATCACGTTTGTGGATGTCCCTGGGTTTCTGCCAGGTATGCCTTACCCTTAGAGTTCAGCATGATGCATGGTGGTGTTGGTGTTAAAAACCCATTTTCAAAACTCTGAGAAGACCTTTGCTGCAGTAGACTTAAATAAACCAGGTTTTAAATCCCACTTTTTGGGACAGAAACTCTGTATGCTAAGTATAATAGTCATCAAAAGGATAGTGAAACGTGCAAAAAACGGTAGGAAAATGAAATAGTGCGTAACTAACCAGTGTGTTCAGGAGTCACGAAGCTTTGCTGGAGTTACCTGAGGACAGAGACACATCATGCAGTCAGGTAATACTGCAGTCTCCAGCAGTCTGGTAGAGACACTGGGATGGCAAACTTGCCAGAGCCAGGCTTGGGGAAACCATGCTGGAAAGTTCTGTCCTAAAAGCTGTGCCTGTGACCTGTGCATGGAAAAAACCTGCATTCATTTCCTGGGGATGTTGTCCCTATTGTAAGTGGAGTGAAGTTACACTGATTGCTGTATTATACAGGTCCAGTAAGTGCTGAGCTGTGTTTTCAGATGTTGTTTGATCTCCACAGCTCTTGCTGGGCAGGGTGGCAGCAGCAGGCCCTGCACAGGCTGTGCTGGGCCAGGAGAGACAGCCCAGAGCTGTCCCCCAGCCCTTGGGACACATGAGGGGAGAGCTCTGGGCAGGGAGCAGTGGCAGCTGGGCCCTTGAGGATGTTCCACCCCCACCTGCTGCAGTCCCTCAGCTCATCCTGGCACGTGTTGCTCTTCAGGCTCTGCTGCAGCAGGAGAACCTGCCTCCCCCACCTGCTGCCCAGAGGGGTTTACAGCCCCAGCACTCCAACCTAGGGCTAAACCAAGGTTCTCCTGCTCTGGGTAGACACAAAGGAGAAAATCCCAACCAGATATTCTCAAGAGATAAAAACTGGTGAACTATAGAAAATTAAGGAACATTAGAAAGAATAAATGCAACATAACATCACTTATCACAACACAGACCACACAACACAGAAAACCTTTAAACCCATTCAATGTCACACTCTGTAAGGAGAGTTAGAAGAAGAAGGAAGGGAGAAAAACAGAAAGATGGGAAAGATACAGAAAAACAGCTACCAGCTCCTAGGTTCTAGTGATGTAAAACTCCAAGATGAAGGTAGGGTTAAAGGACAATGTGCTTGCCTCATGGTCAGGCTTCTTAAAGACCTGAGTCTTCCTCCCAGGTGGGACTTAGAGTTCCTCAGGCAGCACTGGGGACCTTCAGTGTGCTATGGCTGAAGGCACTGGGGGGTACAGGGGGTACAGGGGCAGGGTGCCAACTCACCAGAGCAAGGTCTGAGCCACCCCCTACCACGCATTCAGAGCCCCCAGGATCCCTCAGAATGGATCACCTTTTCCAGCCTCTGGGGGTAAAATGTGCTCCATTGGCTCTGATTCCTTATACATGGCCCCCTCTGTGTCTCTCCTATGCTCCAAGACACTTCTCAGTGGAAAGTGCCTGTGTTTAGAGGTACATCAGTGATGAGCCTGCTTTCAGCACAGGCTCTCTGAGCAGGGAGTATTTAAATGACCCATTACAAAACAGGTTGAGAAAGGACTGTAAATCTTATACAATGAAATCTAATGTTAATACTGTTGCATAAACCATGGTTTACCTTGAGGCCTCTGCAGTTCTCAAAACATCAGAATGTGACTATTCAGCATTCCAATTCCTGCTTTAACACGATGGAGTTGGCACAATTTAACCAGGAGTTCCTCTCCTTTCTCCCAAGTGTAGGCTCAGCCTCCTCCTCTGATACCAGGCAGTGGCTTGGTGTAAGCAGACACTCAAATCCAGATTTCACCAGTTGCTCAGAATCAAAGAATCATTTCCATATAGCTAATTCATAATGAGCTGATACTGCACAATAGAACGTTGGTTGGAAAGCACATAAATGGAAGAAAAATAAAAAAACCCTAAGCCTGAAGAGATGAGACCTGAGATTTGATTATGATCTGAAAACTGTTGTGTTTTAAGGAATTTGGCAAGATTAGCCCATTAGCATTAGAAATCTCAGATTAAGTTACAAATTCTGAGGGTGGCATCACCATCCTGTCTCCCTGTTCAGTACAGGAGAAAGCAGCTGTCACACTTGGCTCACAGCAGTGTGCAGAACCCCTCCCAGCAGCAGTGACCCAAACACTTGAGTAGCCCCCAGTTTTCACAGGTGTGCACAGAGATGACTTTTGAGGTGTTCATAACCTGTAACTGGATAAAAATACATACTTAGAACAAGGCTGGGACTGAACCTGTGGCCAGAAAAGAGTTTATGTTAATTGGTCATGGGTAGCAGTGTAAATACTTCAAATACCTGAATGATCTTACACTGGAAGCATTAAGTGACTGGCTTCTCTGCTCTGGGTGTGGATTAAAACCAGGCTGTGGCTAGAAATGGGGTCTGGGAGTGCTCCCCAGATCCTGGGCTGGGTGTCCCAGCTGGGCTCAGGCTGCTCCTGGCTGTTCTGATTCTTGCTGCAGGTAGGGTCTGTGGGCTTGGCAGGTCCCACTGGCTGCAGGGAAAGGCAAGAACCAGAAGTGAAATTGCAGCTGCGAGCAGACATTTTTAAGTGTAGGCAGAAAATTTTCAGACGCTCAACTTACACCTGAGAGGAAACAGTAATGTTAAGCCAGCAAGCACACTACCAACTAAGTTCTTCTATCTCACAAAAGAATTTTTACTTACATTTAGAAAAAAATCCATAGAAAACCCATCTCATGTGCTAAAAGCTAAAGTCAGGAGGTGAATAAACTTCAAGAAAGTTATTGTAGAGTTATATCCAGCTGATCTGAAATTCACAGTCCTAAAAATAAATTACAGGGGATTTCTGTCCAAGTGCGTTCAGGTGAGCCTGTCTTTGGGACAGAAGGGTGTTGAACATCCTGTCACATGGATGACTTGCATTCCTGTTTGCTGCCTGTGATCATTCTCCCAGGAGCACCTGCTGGGGAATTCATGCCCTGTCTTTTAAGGTCCATCATCTTGGGCTGCCTTGAAGGACAGCGAGGGTAGGTCCTCAGTGTGGTAGAGTAGCCAGGCTGCTTTCTGTGTGGTCTAGAAAAGAGGAGGCTTGGAAGATGAGGTTTCTGGAGAAGTGACTCTAGGGTGTTTTCTACTGCTGGTCACAGCTGGAGTCTTGGAAATGGTCTTTTGTTCCTAGGAAGGTCCCATCTGCTGAGCTTTGCTTCTCTGACCTTCCATACAAACAGCTGCTGCTCTGATTTTCGAGTTGTTCAGTCTCGTGCAGAGAACACTGCCTGTCATGATCTTCTCCAGGGTAGTAACGTGGCTGTGGTGGTGGTCAGGTTTGGTGCCAGTGAGGGTGATGGGGTTGTGAGTTCCCTGGAGTGAAGCAATGCCTTGGCCTTTGCAGGCACGGCTCAGGAGTACGGTGGCATTATACGTCACGGTGCCAAGCTGCTCTTTGCCTTTGCAGAGGCCACTGTGCCTAAGATCACTGTCATCACCAGAAAGGTAAGCTGGCAGATTCCATGGAGGTCTTCCAGAGTTCCTCTTTCCACTAGTTGCAATTTTAGTTAAACTAAGCTTTGCCTGTCCCAGTGATGCTTTCTATCATTGTCACATCTGTTTGTCCCACTTGGTAACACCTCTTTATATAACATCAAGAGAGGCCACTTCTATTCCCAGATCACAGCCTCAGTTCCTTCCTGTCTCTTGTGTCTGCACCCCTCTGGAACTTCCAGTTTCTGCTCCCTGCTTTGTCTCTGGAATGCCTTCACTCAAGTACTCGTTCCATGTCACCCAGCCTGTCTCACTAAGGACATGCCATCTGTTTGCAGCAATTCTGCTTTCTCTCATCTTGCCTCCTGAGCCTCCCTCTGCAAACCCAGCACTGGCTGCCTCTGTCCTCTGCTGTATCTGCAGCTTGAACACTCGTGTGGGCTTCCTTTTCTCCCTATGCTCTGCGTCTTCCTTTCTCTGTAAGGTATCCCACACCCTACTGCCATAAGCTCTGGGGTTAGCACCTTACAGCCTTAACCTTCTCCTTGCTGCTCTGCCCCTCCTGCTTGTTCTTCTGATACGCTTTTGGCTTATCATGGCAAAAACAAAAAATAACTTTTTGTTCTTTTGCCTTTTCTGATTGTTCTGAGTATTTCCATGCAGTACTTGTCAATCCTGCAGCCTTGCTGCACTGTTCAGTACTGCCCTGACAGGGACTGCACTGCAGTTTGCTCTGCAGTCCTGCAGTATCTGTTCATCACTGCTGTCTGAAGCATTTCCAGTTTCAGAGAGGAGCACTGCAGAGCCTGAGTGCTGCATTCTCTGGCCAGGAAATTCCAGAAGCACACTGCCTGGTTGTTTTGTGTGCATGTGCAGGGTGCAGGTCGAGGCCTGCTGGTCTAGATGCACACTGACCCCTCCCTGCCTGCCTTGCAGAATGGGCTTGGTGACCACCAGCAGCCCACTGCTTGCTCTTTTGGGGCTCTAGGTGAAGTGGTGTCTATTCCTAGGAGATTGCTGCCACAAAGTGGAAATGCTCATGCTCTCCTTCAGGTAAAAGCCAGCCCCAGCTTGTCTCAGGACTAGAGAAAGCTGCAGGAGTAATGCAGGTGCTTCTGCAAGGCCACTCCTGGAGTGGATGCCCTGGTTTGTTGCAGGCCTACGGGGGTGCCTATGACGTGATGAGCTCCAAGCACTTACGAGGAGACGTGAACTACGCCTGGCCCACAGCCGAGGTGGCCGTGATGGGAGCCAAGGTGAGTCCAGGCTTCTCCCTGCCAGCACCAGTGCCCTGCCAGCACCAGTGCCCTGCCAGCACCATGGGGTGTCCTGGTGCTGCAGGCAGGGGGATGCTCCCAAGCCCTCCCCTGGAGGGCAGGGCTCTGAGGTGGGCAAGGGCTTTCAGGGCAGAGGGCTCAGGCACTCCCATTGACCCCAGCCCTTCTGTTCCCAGGGTGCTGTCCAGATCATCTTCAGAGGAAAGGAGGTGGATGCAGAGGAGGAGTATGTGGATAAATTTGCAAACCCCTTCCCTGCTGCCATGAGAGGTATGGTTGTCTCCCACACTGTGTCCCATTTGGTTTGCCATTGCATGGAGATAAAGTTGTGCTGTTGAGTAAATCTTTTGCTAACAATTAAGTTATTTAGGTGTCTGAGTTAGAAAGGTGATGCTTAACCACAGCCTATGCATGTGGACAACATCTGGACACAAGACACATCTTCAGCTGCAAAGAGCCTGGTGAAAAGTGAGGGCTTCTCTGCAAAGTGCATTTTCAATTGTGTAGATAATAAAAAGTGTTTCAAAACTCATCCTTTTCCTTTATAGCACAGGTGCTTTGACAGTGTTATACAGCCCTAGCTGCAAAGCAGAGGCCTGAGGAAAGAGTAGGGCCCAGTTCAGTTACCTTCTCCAGAACTCACAGCAGCAAGTTTTTCCACTGTTTTTACTTCCAGTTTTGGAGCAGTAACTGTGCTCTAAAAAGGCAAGTTATAGTCAAAATTTAAAAATTGACTTAGGAATGTTTCCTTCTCAGGCTATTTTAAGTTCAGTTAATTTATAACTATTAAACTTATTTATTCCAGCCATTGTTTTGATTTTGCTAACTTATGGGTTAGCCTAGATAACACTTCATGGCTGCTCAGGCTGAGGGTTTTTTGTTTTAATCTTCTGCAGGGTTTGTGGATGACATCATCCAGCCTTCAAGCACCCGCACACGCATCTGCCATGACCTCGATGTACTGGCCAGTAAATCCCAGTCCAGTCCTTGGAAGAAACATGCCAACATCCCACTGTGAGGGTGAGCAGGGGCTGCCTATGCTGGGAGACATCCTGAACACGGGTTCTGGTTAACTCTCTGCTTAATGGAGGTCTGCTTGGTAATAGAAATAGTTCTTTTCATTTTGATTTTGCCAATAATCATCAATAAATCATAGTATATATTAAATTTGGGAGTCTGACCAGCTCACCTCTCTAAAGCCTTTCTTGGTGGTTAATACTCAACACACCCTGCCCTGCCTGCTGCAGGTGAGCTGTTACTAATTGCTCAAGGTCAAACATTCCTGTGGCTCCCTCATTTCATAGGCCCTAGAGGTGGCTCTGGCAGGGCTGAGCCACCTCCCACTGCTGGGGAGTTGGACCCCTCTGGAGTTCAAGGGTATTCCACTGGCCACAGACCTTGGAGTCTGACTCCACTTCCTGCACCACTGACTTAGAGAGGAAAATCCTGAGCTTGGATTCCAGTGCCTAGATGACCAGGCCCTGCTGACCCTGCTGATCCCAGACTCAGTTGTTCTGTTCCTCTGTTAGTCTGGCCTGTGGCAGCTTTTCCCTGCTGGCTGCAGCAGCTGGGTTTCCAGCCCCAGGACAGAGGTGGGTGGCACAGGGGAGTAACAGCCCTTTCTTAAGGACAGCAGACAAAAAAGGGCAGTTTTGGTGGGACATGCAAACCCTCCTCCCTCAGCAGAGGCTGGAACAGAGGCCTCCAGAGGCCCCTTCCAGCCTCCTTTCTCTGGACTTATTTGCCAGCCTCACCAGGAAGCACTGCAGGAGGTGTTACTCTGATCAGCCCTGGGCCTGTGCTCACCTGCTCAGTAGAAGCTGCAGCTTCCCTCCAGCCCCAGGGCAGTGAGGAACAGCCACTGTCACATTCAGTGCTGCTGCAGGGGAGGGGCTGCAGTAACCTGGTGTGTGACAGAGCCTCCCTGCCTGCACTGCAGCTGCTGCTGCTCCCTCCCCAGCATGAGCCTGGAGGAGGAGAGAGGTAGGATGGCTGTGTCCAAGGCAGCTTCTCTTCCCAGGAAAGTGCCGTGAGTAGAGCTGTGGAGCTTGGAGCCTCTGCCTGGGGGGAGAAAAAAGCAGCAGCTACACATCATCTAAAAGCACAATATAAAAAGAGCATTTCAAACAGGAATCCCAGCTCCCCAGGTTTCTGGATGTGTGGGAGGCAGCACCTTCAGGCTGCAGACACACTGGCTGTCCTGGCTGCAGCAGGTTCAGAGGGGCTGCATGAGCCTCCATGACTGCCCCAGCAGGGAACAGAGCTGGCTGCAGCAACAGAGCAAGGTAAATGGAAATGTTCCTGTGTTGGGTGTCATGGCCATGGTGGGAGCTCTTAGTTAACTGTGAGCACACACTGTAAGGGTTTATAAGGCCTGAGATTTTCCACAGGTAAAGCTGTTTTAGAGGCAGAAGCTGTGAATGGTGAAGGGATACATACACAGCTGCTTCAGCCTGCCCAGAGTCAGAAGGAGACACTCCATCAGAAACCCACTTGGCATGAAGAGGAAAGTACAGCTTTGTTGGTTGTTTCCTAACCTCAGTCTTGCTGCAGACTCCGTCCTGTGTCCCATCCTCTGCCAGCAGAACTGGGATTTCAGATCCTCTCCATTTCCAGACAGGCAGCTGCTCTACCAGGACTTGCTGGAAACAGGTTCGAAAGCTGCTCTGACCAGGCTCCTGAGAATTTCCTTGAAGTCCAGTCACCTACAAAACCAAGAGGTACAAAGTAAAATCCCTTCAACAATGTGCAGCCTTAAACTTAGCACCAAGGCAGTTACTTACTGTGTTCCTCAGTGCAGCAGGAGTTGCCATAACTTACAGGCATTTGGAGACTGAGCTTTCAGGCTGTATCTTGGGATTAGTTGAGACTGAATCATCCCTGTGCCTCAGCTGCAGCATCTTGTTCCTTTTCCTGACTCCAGTGATTTTTCCTTAGGAAGTGGGCCAGGTGATAAACCAGTCAGTTTTCTTTAGCACTACAGAGATGAAATCTTTCATAGGTTGGACAAAAATAGCACCTTGCTCCCTGAGACATGGGAGTAACATGGACATTTTGTTTCAGGAATCTGTGAAACTTCATTTAGCCCAGCTGGTTGTTAGAGCTTTCAAACCTTTCCCATGGCAGTTTCTTCTCACAGGCTCCACGTTTCTTCAGATAATATGGCAAAAGAGAGAAATTCTTCTGAAACCTTGTGGCAGTTCAAGAAATTTTAGGTTTCAGCAGTGCAGCTCTTGCATCTGGTGTGGGACCTTCCCAAATTTACAGCAATCTGACATTAACCACCCCTCTACCCCCCACAACCAAACCACACCACAGTGGAGGGGAGAAAGAAGCCCAGAGAGGGCTGAGTGGGAAGGGAGTGGAGTACAGGTCTGGTTGTGAAGCCTGGACTACATGAAAGCTACCTGTCAGTTTTGCCTTTAGTAATTCCTTGAATTCCTGCTACTGAATGGAATGACAGAATGTGATGGTCCAAACAAGTACTTAAAAGAAAACTATAGTGAAGAGGGTGCTCATCATACTCATGATTTTGAATAGTTTATTAAATGAAAGGTGAAGCATCAGTTTTAAATTGTACAAAAGGAAAAAAAAAACCTCATATTGTAAATGTACAATTTACAGAATTACTAGCAAAACCAATCAAGGAGACACTCATAATACAAAAACCTATTGACTGCAAACTGAACTGGAGACCCATTGCAGGTACCATGATAATAAATGTTTGTTATACAGTATTCTACAATGTTAAATTAGGAATCAGTTTTCCACACAGAGGACTGTGAAGCACAAGGTTTGTCTGAGACTCTGACTCAAACTGGGCAGCATCTGTTGTGCCACCATGCTCACAGAGTGATCCTGGGACAGGTCCTGCAGCCATTCCTGCCCCCAGGCCGTGGGGGTGCACAGGGGGAGGCAACAGGGTTTATAAAGTTCCAGCTACTTCTTGGGATCAATACATCCCCAACCCACACTAAGGAATGGCTGAATTACCTGGTCAAACATTTTTGGCAACCGTGTCTGAGAACTGCACGTGTTGTGAGCCAAGCTCAGCTGGGTGGCCTGGGTCAGTCTGGGCTCTTTCCCTGCCCACGCTGGGCACTGAGGGGTTGGGCTGGTGTCCAGTAAGCTTGAAACAGAAAAAAGCTCCGTGATTATTCTGCAGTTGCTAAAACTAAAGCACCTCTGAAACTGCTGTGCTCCAAGTGGGTCAGTCTGCTTTGTATCTCAACTGCTACTGAGTGCAGGAAGATGAAGGTTTTGGGGCCAACTGTTGGAGATCTGGAGCTGTGGAGGGCCAGCACTGCTGGGTGCCAGGCTGGGCAAGGAGCAGCTACTACATTGAGTCATAAAATTGAAGCATAATGAAATTCCAAATTATTGAAGACATTGAAAAATATCTTAGTACAATGAATTAGCTGAGAATGTTTTGGGGTTTTTGGAATTTTTTTTGATGTTTTTAGCTTTTTTGAAAAATCATATTTTTCTCCAAAGAATTACTCTCAATATGCACAGTTAACACTGAAAATGTAGCTGTATTCCATTGTAAGCTTAAGAACTTCACCATCTAAGCACAAATTTCTATGCAGCACATACAGTACTTCTAACTGGCAAAATTAATTTACAAAAATAGCGGAAAAGGGTATTTACGGCATGGAAAGTAGACTCTGTTTTATGGTACAGTTAAAATTACTTTTAGTATGCTAAAGTGATCCTTTCCCCCACCCTTGAACTATTTTTTTTTTAATAGGAAAGTTGCTGTTTATGTACCTTGTGTTGGCAGGCTTGAAGTAGGTAGTAAAAACAGCAAAGTGATTACTTGAGAACCGTTTGTGTGTTTTACTGAGAATACTTTATTTGCTGGTATAAGTTGCTAAAAATGCACAGAGCAAGTACCAATAGAAAATTTACTGTTTTTGTGTCCCCATGTGCTATATAAAATGAATGTTACACAGCATCTGTTGGAAAAGTGGCTTCATGGACATCTCTTACTTTATGTCCCATTATAAATAAAAATAAATCTTCTCAAGAGTATAAAATCTGGGTTTATCATATCGGAATCTGAAATTTTTTGGCAGAGATGCACGTCATTAGAATTCTAACCTCTTCTCTGAGAGTGTTCTTCTCCATGCCTATGAGAGGACATAAGCGTACCATAATGTTAATCAAATCCAGTGTGTTCCAAAACACTTTTCCGTAGCCAGAACGACCTGCTTACAGCAGCCTTGCTAGTCAGTGGCTGATAGGCATAGGTTTAATAAAAATGGCTAGCTTTGAAAACATAAAAAGGCAAATGTTAAAACTGTTTTAAATTGTACAGCAGAAAAATAAAGTTAAAAAGTTCTGTTTTCACTCAATGTTGTTTTCAGAAAACATATGTAGAACAGTGTTTATTTTGACAGCTGTCTTAACAATTTAAAACTTCCTCCTCATCCAGAAAAAAAAAAAAATCCGTATAAGGACAGTCAAGAACAGGGATACAAATGATTTTTTAGGTCAGCCCTTCTGAGGTGACTGGATTGGCCAACATTCCCGTGTGTCATTAAGAAGCTCCTCTTCTCTCCGTCACTACACCAAGGGGTTGACCTCAATCATTTGGTTAAAAATCAAACCGTATCACATCAAAAATGTGGTTTTCATACAAGCTATCACAGTATATAGGCCTCTAGCTCTAAACAATAGAGTTCCAAGTTTGTAAAAGGTCTTCGCCAGACTTCAGAACATGGGCATGCCAAATCCCTGGGAAAGGGAGGAAAAGAGAGCGGTTACACGGGGCGGGGCCAGGGCGGAGCCCCGCGCAAGCAGCACAAGCCAGGCCTTACTGAATCGTCCTCGATGATCGCCGCCGAGTCGAAGAAGTCCGGCCGCAGCTCCGCGCGCTCCCGCCGGTTCCGCGACGGCGGCTGCAACACAGGGGGTTGGAACAGCAGAGCCACGAGTGGCACAGGAGCCACAGGGCCACCTGTGCCTGCCCTCCCCTCCCACGGCCACAGACCTCCGGGCACGGGGGCCCTGGCGCAGCACGGCGCTCCCTCAATTCTTTGTTACTGACAGAATGGGGTAAAAGCTGGATTCTAATTCTAACTCTGTGCTCGTGTTTAAGGACATGCCTGAGGTTCTTGCTGACTTAAGGATGTTTCTGTATTGGGACTGAAGGTGAGACTGCACAGAAACTCCCTCTTAACTGTCTTTATGCTTAGTTCATAGTGAAACTTGAGCACTGACATGGTCAAAAATGGATTTACCAACAAAAAGGGTACTGAAGATATTGAAATGATCCTGAGGCTTAAACCCTTGGCAGTGTCCTTCCCCAGGAGCACAACAGTAAATGTGGGCCTCACTGACTCGATCAATGCCTTCCTTTCCTTGCCTTGGATGTTACTTGGTAATCACATGAATGCTGGCAATAACCTCAGTATGCAGCAGCCTTTCCCAACAATCTGTAGTCCAGTCCTAATATAACCTAGGGCTTGTCATTCAGATGTGAAAGAACAAACAGAAAGGCATAAAGATGGTGAGGTGTGTAAGCAAACTGCTCCTTTATCCCATTTTACAAGGGAGCAGTCATTCCAGAGGGAAGGCCAGGTAAGGCTGTTAAGTGCTGCAAGGAACCTCTCCCAGTAGTCAGCACAGTACTGGAAGGGACTGAGGCTGCCGATGATGATGGGACCTGTTTGGGAGCAATTCCTGTTTAAGGGACTCCCACCCACACACTGGTGGCTGTGCTCCCTCTGCTGTGCCAGCAGGACTCTGGCTGTGACCTACTGAGAGCCCGAGTAAGGATCCCCTGCCCTGCCCACCTCTTCAAACTAACCAGGAAAGAGAGGAGGGCGCCCTTGGCTGTGGCAGCCTGACACAACCTGGCTGCATAGGGAGCCATGTCAGCACAGCCCACAGCTCATAACCTGATCCTTGCCAGCTGCCAAGCCCCAGGTGTGGGATGGTGCTGCTGCCTGCAGCTGCCAAGAACACAGTCTTGGGGAGCAGGAGCACTAAGCAACGCTCCTTGTGTGGCTGTGGAGCAAAGCCACTGGGCTTGAGTCTGCAGCTGGAGGCTCTGGGAAGTGCTCACATCATTTCCACTCTAACGTTCAGACAGCTGGAGGCCAGGCTCAACATTTTGGAAATTTTTGTTTACACTTCTAAAATTCTTTCAAAATTAGCTTTCAACTGCTTTAAACTTGCCATTGATAAGATTTACTGACCAGATCAATGACCATTGTGTCCTCAAATTCTTCATTCATGTCCTCTAGCTGGCCTCGTGAGGACATCATTACGTCTTCAAAGATGGGCTCAGCGTCATCTTCCATTAGACCTCGTCTGATTAAATAAAGAAACAGTCATTTCCAAGCAGAAAAACTTCCCAGCCCTGATCTTTGTCATCAAATCCTATCATTTAATGCCTTCACTCAAACCCTGATGCTGAGGCTAAAGCCAACAGGCTCTCTAGAATACCAACAAGAGGAAAATTGCACATAAACTCCCCTCCACCAAGCCCTGGCCCAGGCTAAAGCAGCAAGTCCCAATGACAGCACTATGACCAGTAACTAAAGTTATCCCCAACAAGAACAGGGCAGCAACTCCTCTTGTGTTTGCCTGCCCTTTTACCAAAGAGGAGTGACAGTTTGCCAGGATCCCTGGTAAAGCCCTGGGACTCCAGCAGTGCCTCCAAGCCCAGTTCCAAGGGCTTAAGGATTCCAGCCCCCATTCTGAAGGACTCCGTGGGATCAGGACAGAGGAAGTGGTGCCCCAGTGTTCACCCACGTGTGTTCCCTTCATCACAGCACAGGGGGACACCTTGGCCAAAAAGGATGGAGAGCACAGACACAGGAACAGGCTCGTGGGCAGAGTTCCAGGGAATTGCACAGCACACAAGTCATGGAACCTCTCTGAGATGGAACCAGCTGAAGGCTGGGACAGAGCAATAGGGAACTGCCCCCTGTCACTGGGCCTGGTGTCTGGCCATGGTCACAGGATGGCAGTGCTGGGCTGGATCCATCCCAGCCCTAGAGACTGTCCCTCTGCCTTCAGTGCAAGGGTGCAATGGCACAGAATGACTGGTGAGCAGCAGGAAAGGCAGCATTTCCCTGGGGTGTCCTGCACATGGTTCTGCTGAGGGCAGCAGGCTGTGAGCACTTACACTGCGTGCCTTACTCCACTTCTGCCTTTCATGTAGTTCATTCCTGTCCTGTCCTTTCGATTGAGATCCTCCAGCTTCTGCTGGCCCAGCCACGAGATCTGCATCTGGGGACTGACACACAGGGAGTAAGTTAGGATGGACAGCAGTAACAGTTCTGAGCTGCCTATTTTGGGGCAGTCTCTATCTCCAAGTTCTGTGTCTGGCCGTGCTTCAGGTTAGGATAATTAAATCCCATCCATCATGGTAAACATCTTCTGGATTCCCTTCCAGTCCGTCTCCTCTTACCGTGTGCACAAAAAAACAGTTAACTGTTGTAATAAAAGCAGGTATGGAAACACTGGCATTGCTCCTTCATTAGGGGCAGGCATCTGGAGCAGAAGCACCTCTTAAGTTTGTTTTAAACAGTACTTCACTGTGTCAGATGAGGCAAAATATGAGCAAGAATTAATCCAAATTAGTAACTGACAAAGATGTCACACAATGTGAAAGACAAATGGTTTTTACACAAATACCCTGACCAACCTAAGGAACAGTACCTCACCCACGTGTAAATACCTTCCAGGCTGCACTGCTGCTGCCACCAACCAGCAAAGCCTCTGCTTCAATGTGTGTGGAGCAGCACAAGGAAACAGCAGCAAACTCTCTGCAGCTCTTCTGGAGCAGCACTGGGTTTTATTGTGCTATGCACCCTTGCACCCTGATAAGACTGACAGGATAAACTGAGATAACCCACAAGAAAACAGCCTAGAACCAACCCTGAACATGATTAACCTGCCAGTTCAAGCAGCTCTGCAGCTGTTGCAGGTGTTTGCTCTCCTAAGCTGACCTGGAGGCAATGTGCCAGCCAACCAGGGCTGAACAGGAAGGATTCCCATTCCCATTGTCAGTCCACACTGGGAACTCCCATGAGGAATCCCACTCTTGCAAAGGAGCAGAGAGGAGAGAGCTGCTCTCTGCCCTGGCTCACAGTTCTGTGCTCTCAGCACGGCCTGGGACAGAGGAAAAGGGGGCTCAGGTGCTGGGCAAGAGCCTGCTCAGCTCTCCAGAACACAGAAGGGTCTCTCTCGCAGGGCTTGGGAGGAAACCACAGCACTGGGCAGCCATCCCACTTCCAGAGTGATGGAATGGTCACAAAGGGACTCAGCTGGGCCAAGGGTGAGATCAGAGAGGGACAGAAAGGAAGTTCTAAGTTTAGTCTGGTTATACTGCAGAGTATAAAATTCTTAAGGAGAAACTGAAAGCCTCAACATCTTCCTCATCACCTGGAAGTTATGGTCAGACCTGGGGAGGCAGGAGGTAAATCCTTGGCCTCAGAAAGGCAAGTAGGACCCCTGAGTGCAGCCCTCCCTAGCTTTCCAAGGAGGAAAGATGCTCTGCAAGGTGTGATCTGGCTGTGCCTGGGCTGTGCTGCTGTGTCCAGCCAGGGTCACCAGCCTGTGACCCACAGCCAGCCTGTGCTCACCTGCTGGCAACACCCACAGCCATGCTCACAGAAAATAACCAATGTTTGCCCTCTAACTGGAGGTGAAAAATGGGAGCAAAAGGGACAAAAAGAATATATAATTTACCCCAAATCAGGAATCAGCTCAGCAGCTGGAAATTTAGAAAATATCAGTCAGGGAGTCTGGAGAACCTTAACTCTGTTATCAGGCAAGGGAAAAGAAAAGAGAGTATCTACAGATCTTCCAAAGAAACATTTCCACCCAGCCTGGGACACAAGCACTAGGAGGATTTGACCAGAACTGCATGGCAATCCTATGAGGTAGTTTTAACATAAGGAGTTTCTACTATTATTTCATTACAACACATTATTCTGGGACCTGAAGACAATCCAAGTATTGCTGAGCTGTAGTCAAGGCATTTCCAGGTGACTTTGCAAATCAACACTGCACCTCTGGAGCCACAGGCTAAGAATATCACTATAAACCACAAGTACTTCCTTTGCCTGGCTGACTGTATTTGATGCTCAAATTCCAAGACTTACTTGTGTAAAAAATCCTGTTCAGATCCCTGCTCCGACTCGTGCTCCTGGATCTGCTCTCCCATTTGTCTGGTGTTCTCTCTCAGGACAGTGGAGGTGAGCTGAGGTGTCTGCAGTGTCCCTGGAGTATGGATGTTCTCATTCCTGTTCAGCCAGGAGCCTTCCAGGCTCTCATCTAGAGAGAGAACACTGAAATCACTGCTAATTTCTGACCACATGTAGAGCATTCAAACAAGTGTGCACTAAGGGATAACCTGGATAAATGCTTGGAATGATAAAATTTTCAGTTCTAATTTTAGATTCTCCTAAGTATTGCTACCCTCTATTCCCAGCAATAACAACAATTTAAAGGGAACAAACACAAGCCCCATTGCAACAAAGTCATACTGCAGCACAGCCTCAAATGCTGGGCATCTGGAACATAAACAACCAAGGTAATTCCCAACTGGAGACTCTTACTCTCATGCACCTACAGCAACCAAGATACAGTTAAACACTCAGACAAGGTGGAGCACAAACCCCAAGATCTGGTCAGTCCAGATCTTTAGAACTGTCAGAAGCACTGGAATGGAGCAGGGAGGGGATGCTTTACACAGTGGTAAAAGTGAGATAAAGATGCCTGAAGGTCTAGCTGGGATCCTGTGCTTATGTTGGGAAGGGAGCAAAGCAGAGGGGAGGGAAGAGGGAGGACTTGAGAATGGGTTAGAGCAGGAAGTGTGCAGGCAGAGACACGCAGAAAAAAAAATTCAGTTGTTGGAGTGAAAGACAAGAAATGACAACAGAGATGACAAGATCACAGATTTACCAACAGGAAATGTGTGGTGAGAAAAGTAGATGGGGATCTCCATGGATCTGTTCATTCTTCCGTTGCCTTTTACTACCCTTAGGCATAAATGTTGTCTAAAAAGCTGCCTATTTATTCTCAAATTCACCTTTGAACCATTTTTATGTTAGGGACTATTATTTAAAAACCTATTGATTTCCTTAAGGCAAAGTGAAGAAATGTCACAGAGCACATTTCCTCTCAGAAGCAACAGGGAATGTTCTCCAAGCCAGTCTGTGCTGGATTTAGGTGAGAAAGAAACCAGAGGGGACTGGACATGGTTCTTTGATGCCACAGTAATTTCTGCAGTGACCTTTCTCCTGTTCTAGATCCTTTAGAGTGGAAATTATAGAAACAAAAAAAATAGGAGATTCTCAAATGGAAAGTGTTGGAAATCAATTCTCCCTTCTACTGATCACTGAAAGAAGGTGACACAAAAGAGTATGAGGTAAGCAAAGCCTAAAAACCACACCTTAAGCTTGAGATTTGCCTTACTAGGAGGCAAAGATGCTGCTACACCTCCCACGGTAAAAAAAACCAAAACAAAAGGTAAAATACAGTAGAATAGAATGAAAACAGCAACAAGAGGAAAGAAGAAAACCTCAGAGCTGAATTTTGTGAAAATCTTGGTATCCCGAAAGAAGAAAAACTGCCTGAAGAAAGAGCCAGTATTTTATGTGCCTACACTCGAGGCTGGCTGTGAGAAGGACTTGGTGCAGGGACTGCTCAACATGAGCTGCAGCAGAGAATGGACCTGGCTGTATGAGCAAACTTTTGAGGAATATTTTGGGAAATTGCTGTACATTCAGGCAAATGGGCACTAGATTCCTTACTGAGGGGTTACTGCCATAGAAACTGACCTTGGAAAAGCCCCTGAAGTTTAAGATCCCACTCACATCTACTGCATAGTGGAACAACAAATTAGTATTCAGAAAAGTCCACACTACATCACACAGACTGACCAGGAACAGATGCAGCCTTGTAAGAAATTTGCTATCACAGCCAGATTCCTGATGAACATATCTGAGGTCCCAGAAAGAGTAAAGACTAGATATCAGTACTGTTTTAAACAAAAATGGTGTCTTTTTAGTGTTCCCCAATGGCCCTGCATCAACAGAGATCTGCTATCAGAATTTCTGCCTGGAATCTGCTCCAAATCCCTGAGAATTAACTCCCCAGAGGGAACCACAGGCAGAAACCCAGCAGTCCAGGAAAAGAGCAGGTAACTTCACAAACACCTCTTCTACTAGCAGTAGCAGCTTTTAACAGTTCTGAATGCCAGTTTTGGTCAAGACAAACAAGAACAGGGGGCTGTGGTGGTATTTCCCCCAAAGGCACGCCCAGGCCTGACAGAACCTGCAGAACAGACACCACGTCCAGAACGCATCACGTATTCCTGCATGAGCTGGTAACCCCTCCCTGAGTGTCCAGAATGCCAGAGCCCTGCACCCTCACAAACCTTCCACTCTCTTTTTGTGCAGGGGGGGTCGGCCCTTCTTGTTCCTGACGGAGGAGGCCTTGCTGCTGCTGCTGCCACTGTTCACTGACATCCTGTCATCCTCGCCCCCCGTCACCAGCGAGTTCCGGTACGAGATCAGCGGCAGCCAAACGTCCTCTCTTCTCTCCATCATCTGCTCTGTCAGGAACTTCTCCAAGTAGGTGTGCCTGCAAAGGAAACACAGGGGGTACAGAGGTGCAGCAATCTCCCCACAGGCACCTGGGTATGGCCACTGTGTCAGCAGCCAGGCTGCATCAGTGCCACTGCTGCGAGGATGCAGGATGTCCTTTGGCATCCTGGAACAAGGGAAATGGGTTAGTCAAGGGCAGGCATTTATTTTTCCATAAAGATTTGAAGACCTGGTCCACTGCCATGAGAAGTCCAGTGCACACGTGTCAACTAAAAGGAGAAGCCAACAACTCCCTCCTGGTCTGGAGGGCATAGGAACTGTTTTCTTTTTTCGTTTATTATTTAATTGTGGAATTAGAAGTAATCTAAAATGAACATGCAAATCTACATAAATGTGATTCTAGTAAGTTTCAGGGTGCAGAGCCAAACACTCAGAAGCTTGGTAGGAGAACAGAGGTACTTCAGCATCATTTCCTGCACCCCTCAGTCACAATTTCCTTTAACACCACCTTGCCAGGTTGCCAGCAGTGGGAGTCACCTCCACACGTTCCAGGGGTTTCCTCTGCTAGCTCAAGGCCCTCAGAGCTGTCACACAGCCCAGGAGCCACACAGCTCCTGAGGGTAACAACCACATCAGTTTTTAGATTCAATAAATGGTGTAGCTTTGTTCAAGAAAGAGCAGGTTCCTGTCTACTGTTTTACTGCACATTGTCAATGCTTCCTCCTTCCCTTTTTCATGTATATTAACTCCCAAACCTGGCAGTAATGGGCAATTCTTCGTGTATTCTCTATTTTATGGTACCCAACTGTGCCACTTGAGTGCTTTAGAGAATCTACCTGCAGAAGAGTCTGGGAAAGTAAGAAGTTTTTCTGCCTCCAGTTTGTATTTATGGAACCAGATTGCATGTTTATGGCCAAATTGTGAAGGAGGAAAATGACACCACTTGGAAGTTCTTTATTGCTCAGATGCCAAACTTGAGATATCTTCTGCTCAGCATTTTGGGGGAGCTTCACACTGGCACCTCTTACCAACTCTGAATTTCCAGAAGTGAGAACACCATGCTGAGGCTGACAGCTCACCTGACACCCACTAGGCAGTGTCCAGTCTAAGCCAACTGTGTCTTTGAGAGAAATAAATGTTATTAAGTGCCTCCAAGAACAATCTCCTCTATTCTGTCCTACATTAGTTCCTCAGGATTTCCCTGCCTGTATCTGCCTTAATGGGTTTGTAACAGAGTGTTAGTACAAACTTTTTTCTCCAGCTGTATGAGTCTGGCACCTTACATGAACAGTTTTATGTGAAATCCATAGATTTGAATAAATCCATAAGTGGCTATCATCAGTTCTGAAGGTTACTCAAAATGAGTAGCCAGATTAATAGGCTAGGAAAACTAAATTAAATCAGTGCTGCTGCTTCACTTCCAAACTGGAAGCTTGTCCCTTTTGTAGCCCCAGAGAAAAGAGCCAGCAGCCCAGCAGAAGGAAGCAGAAGCCCTGTGGAACAGCAGAGTGTGCTGGGCCCTGCCAGGAAGGGTGTTCTGAGCAATGCCCTGACACCTGCAGGGGGATGATCTGGGGGTGAGGCAGGCAAGCCAAGCTGGAGAACCTGGGCAGCTGGGCAGCCACAGTTCCTGAGAGGGCTCCAGAGCACTCCTGGCTGCAGACAAGAGTCCATTGCTGAGTTTGGGGAGGGCCTCTGGGCAGGGAGGGAGGGAAGTGATCCTGAACATGGGACTTCTCCAGCAGATGGTGGTCATGGACCTTCCTGCACACGGGCAGCCCCTGTGGCAGGGGAGAGGTCCCTGTGGATTGGAGGAGCTACAGAAAAGGACAAATCCAGCATCCCAGTCCTGTCCTGAACTGTCAGTGGAACATTCTGGGCAGGAGTGCAGCCACCCCCACAGAATCTTTACATGTCAGCAAGTTGTGCTGACCCTTCCTGGGCAGGGCTGAACTCATCCCAACACTGCAGTCTGGCACAGATCAGATACATCAGGCCCTAAAGCACCTATTTCTTTCCATGATCTCCAGATTCAGCTGAGGTCAATAGCTCAGGCACAGATATTTCACCACAGCAATCCTTATAGTCCTGCAGGAGCAGCCACTGGTTGTGTGCGTGGGCAGGGGAACCTTTGAGAAAGAATTTAAATGGCAACATGGAAGGTGAAGGAACAAAATGTCCTAAAGAACTGAATTTCACTCAGAGGCTCAGGTTAACAGAAACTGTCAGGGACAACATAAAATAATTTTAAATGTCAGACACTGGAAACTTGTGGAAGGGATGACTCTACTGAAAGGCCAAACTCACTAAATTCAACAGGAAACAGGACAGTGGCACTTAGACCACCAGGCAGGAGAATCTCAGCTCAGCTAGAAGACAAGCCATAAAATCCTGTTATCCTTAAGTCCTGTCCTGAAGAACAGGATAGAGGCTGACAAGATTCTGGGATATAACAATGAAGAGCAGATGCACAAATGGAGTGCCAAGACAGCCTAAATGGATCATCCCATTCCCTAGCTCCTTTAACTATTTGTCCTGCAGTGTTTGCTGAATTGAGAAATTACTGATACAACAAAAAAGTGAAATTGGTTCAAGTGTGTACACATTAAAAATTACACAAAGTTAACCAAGTTGCATTGCTTACTGCACAGATAAAGCTGTAATGTTCATAGTAGTTAACCCTAACAGAAATGTCCTTCAAAAGAAATGTCTTCACAAAAGAACATCTGTCAAAACCTTTAAGGTGTGACAGAAAGAGTCAGTTGAGGTCATTCCAGTTGATCTTTCTGACTAATACTCAGTGTGGTCACAGAACTGACTGGAAAGACACCTGTAATCATAAACCAGCAGATCTGGCAACTGCACTTTTAAATTGGTCATGAAGTTATTCCGTGAATTCAGTTCCACACTGGGCACACAGTGCTTGGCTGATGTTTGACTGGAGTCCTCTTCCCATATATTAAAAGAAACAACAAATATAGGTTTATAATTTATGTAAATATATTACAGAAAAGGCTGCAGTGGTGACAGCCTGTAAATTCCCTGCACTGTTAATGCTTAATTTCTTTTCTTCTACCCTAAAAAAGGACTTTTTATTTTCAATACCCCATGAGAAATTTTACACAACATTGTTTTGGGAGGTCTCAAACTCACCTCATTAATGGGTCTGATTTTTCTTTTCCCATTTCTTTTTATTACATTAAAACATAAAAGGATGGTAAGTATGTATGTGAAATGTGTCACAGGAACTTTCTGCAGCCCTGGTTGGACTGTAGAAGCCTCAAAGGAGAGAGCTGAAACCCACACTGCAGGGACTAACAGAGCCTGGGGAAGAAAACAGAGCATTACTTACACAGTCTTTTTGTCCTGTCGCAGGAGTTTGGAAGAAAATTCACTAAGCACTTCCAGGAAAGCAAGGTTAGGAGGTGGATAGTCTTGTCCTTTCTGATTCTGGTATTTGAAGGCAAACTCTATGCCATCTCTACAGTATAGAAATATGAACATGTTCAGACATTTGCAACAAAAACAAAAAAATACCCAAACTCCCCCCACTAGAAAAAAACCAAACAAAGCAGGATAAACCAAACCAAACCAAACCAACCAAACCAACCAAACAAACAAAACCAAACAAAAACCCAAAAAAGTTGCCCCAAATCTGAGCTGTGATGAAACTGCTTGTATCCTCAGACCCATCATAACATAATTTCCCATTTCTAGCAAACAGCTGCTTTTGGAGCAAGGGGAATGCAGAGTCCCCTGAGGATCTGGGATAAGCACGTGGCCAGTCCCTGTAAGAGGGCACTTGCCCAGCTGGGAACTGGGGAGGTGCAGCCCAGGGGCAGGAGCTCCATGGAATGTGTCAGATCAAACAGGAGCCAACCTCTGCAGCCAGAGCAGAGCACTGAGTCCAGAGCAGGGACACTTTGGGGCTCTGCTTTGCCATCTGTGACTGGAGAACTCTCCCCTCCCTCCCCCAGCAAGGCACGAGTGCCCCCTGACTCCTGCCTGGCTGAGCACAGTATCTGGAGCATCCTGACCAAACTGTGCTGATCTTGGTCTCAAAGACTGAGTCTCTGAGACAGCAAATCTTAGCATTTGAACTTTTTCGTGGCATGGCAAAGTCATAATTTAAATTTAGCAGAACATTTCCACACTTTTCTATGCAGCAGTTGCATAAGAAAATTCAGTTCACTTAAAAAGAAATATGAAAAAATATTTTTGGAGTATGTTTTTATAAAAGCCCTTGGCTCCTCCAGAATCCACAGTGGTGTGGAACAAAGAATCATCCTCAGTTGTTAGATGCAATCCACCTGAGATAAACAAACATAGCCATGCCAATAAATTTCAAGAAATAATTAGGTAGCAGCTAGTTTGTTTCCGTTCTACCTACACACACAGACTCCTCCACTTAAAGTGGAAAAAAAAAATATAATTATTCCATGGCCTGTTGAGATTATGTACCGTTAGAAAGGAAATGCTGAACAATAATTTTAATCTGAAGTAGTATAAAAATCTAGTTTATTTACCACCACTCACTTGTGTAGTGTGGCCACAGCCTCTCTTGTCTTGATCTGATCCAAGCCAAAAGTGAGGGCGAATCGCCGGGCCAGCTCCTTAATGCCACTGACGTGGGCAGATGTCCTGTCCAGGTTGGGACCTTGCTCCTGAACAAGCTCATTGAACAGCTGCAGAGAGAGTTCAGAGGTTGACATCTCTGAGCTGGGAAACACTTTCATAGAGAAAGACTTGGGTTCTAAACCTGCTCCATCTGAGAATGGCCTTTTTGCACTGAGACATAAAACAGTCCCTGCCACTTGCCAGAATTTCTTCTGTCCCTCTGCTGTCCCCCATCTTGGACTTGTATGGAGTTATTTTGGTGGAATTCTGCACCCACCTTCCCTGAATTCCATCTATCTTTCTCCCAACTCTCAAGAAGGTCCTGCATTCTCATGCTGTTCTCTTAAGCACCTCCCTCATC
Organism: Thryothorus ludovicianus; assembly: GCA_013397245.1. Lineage (NCBI taxonomy): Eukaryota > Metazoa > Chordata > Aves > Passeriformes > Certhiidae > Thryothorus > Thryothorus ludovicianus. Next base: position 173,093 of record VZTB01017962.1, on the reverse strand, counting down.
CATCAGATTCAGGTGTCCTTTGAATATGGGGACCAAAACTGCAGCTCCTCCACTGCAGCCTCAGTGCCTGTTTGCCCAGCTCTGTTTTCTCCAAGGCCCTCCCAGCACAGTACTGAAGTGCCTGGTGCTTTCCCAGCCAGTTCCACCTCCCCTGGCACTGCCATTTACACCCATTTCTCTCTGGTTGCTGAGGGTGTCCTGCAGACAGTGCCAGTGAGGATGTTCAATCAGGCTGCTTTACAGCAACTGTTTCTCTCATCTCCACAAGCTCTGTTACCATGTAATTAATGACAGCAGCTTAATTTGACAGGATCCCTCCTCGACAAATCCACACTGGCTGCTATCTATCACTAAAGCACTTGCAAAGAGCTCCTCTCACTACTTTTTTCATGGAATTTTGTCAGCCTGACTGGTCTGTGGCACCTGCTTCCTCCTCTCCAAGTTTTACAGGCAGGGGCTGCTTTGACACTCCCTGATTCTTCTGGAAGTACATCTGTTTTTCTCACGTTTGCACAGATCTCTCTCAGCTCCCAGATTGCTACAGGAAATCCCTGAGGAAGGAATTTTGGGAGGTCCAGCTCATTTGAGAGCATCTAATTAGCAGAAGTAATTTCTCTGAGCAATGGCTATAACTGGTACTTCAAGGGTCTATGTGGTATTCAGTGCACTTTGTGCTGTTGGCTGATGGGCTTCATCACCAGGCAGTAATGGTTTAAATTTGCTTTATGGTTGATGTAAAGCAAATTTTTCCAGGAAAAAACGTGTCTAACAGTATTGGAAGACTTAATCAGCTTGAAATTTGAAAAATTCATCAGTATTTAGACAAAGTATAAGGAAGCTGCATTACTTCAACAAATGCTAGGAAGAAAAAGCCATCCTAATTCTTCTTGTTGACTCGGGATCAATAAACAAATGCCATTAATCAGCTTGGACCAAGCTGCCTCCCAAGGCTCTTCTCTCCCTCCCTTCCATTTTTATCTGCCCAAACTTTGCCAGTGTGGATCTGCAGAGACAGAGATTACTGAGATAAAGGAGCAGTGACAGCCTGAACTGGGGAGCAGAAAAATGAAGAAAATGTCCTAAGGAAGTGCAGCATTTCTGCTTCCCAGGAAAGTGCATCAGAGGAAATCCTGGCCAGAAAAAAAATCAATGCTCTTACCTGTTGCAAACTGAGAATGAGTGTCTTTGCACACTGGATTTTATCAATTTGCCTGGTTTTGCTCAGGGTTTCCTTAATGATATCTCCATAGTCATTGTAGTACTAAGAAAAAATGTGAAGAAAAAAACCAAAACTTTAAATCAAATCTCTTACACAATTTCTTACAGTTTTTCCCAAGAGAAAGATTCCTTGTTATTCTTGATTTGAAAAGGCAGCAGTTGCTCAAATCCAGATATTTGGTGTGAGTGGGGAGCAAAGTTTCAGTATCAAAATTTAAACTGAACCCTGTGATAAGGTAGGGAACTTGTGTATTTATTAACTTTTGTAACAAATATGTAGAAAACCTAACAAAAGAGCATTTCCTGCCCCAAACTAAGCACTTGATGAAGGTGACCCACGGCTGCCAATTCCAAGCAACAACACGACATTGATCCAACACCCCCTTAAGAAGCAGGTGTGAACAGACACCAGCACAGAGCCTTTGGGCACTGAGGGGAAAGGAATTCACTAAAGCCAGAAAGGGAGTAAGGAACGAGTCAGCATGGAGTGCTGTTTCTCTTTATGTCAACAGAATGGCTGCTGAAAGCCACAGCCCATGGTGCTGCCCATCTGGCTAGGAAAGCTGTATCACCATTACAAATTCCAAGCTGAGAATATATATTTTTTTCCAACACTATTTTTTCAGCCTCATTAATATTTCTGCATTTGCAGTCAATTATTTTCATTACCTATAAAATATTGCTTTTCCCTTCTTTGGTACTAATTTAAACTACATTTCTCTCCCTCTCTCCTAGTTTTAAGAGAAGGAAGGGAGTGGGGAGAGGAGAAGCCCAACCTAGAGCAGCAGGGAGGGAACTCACCTGGATGGTGACAGCTTCAGTTTCAAACTCTCACTCTGGCAAACAATCCCTAAGCAAGACTAACCCTACTGATGGCTACAGTGTGTCCTGGGAGTTTTATTGTGCTGTGTGCCTGATGACCAGGAGGAGAATTTCAAGTTTTTGTTTATGTTTCACATCAACATCTCAAATTGTGTCTAGAGTAAAAGATCTGCTCTGTCTTCCAGTTTTTCCCCCTGGATTGTCACCTCTGTGATCACCAATGCTCTGCAGGGACAGGTGGGACAGGACCTGAGGGTCAGTGCAGCTCTGCTGATGTGCCTGTTCTGGCAGGTAAACTCCCATGAACAGGGACAGCAGGAGCTGAGGTCCTTCTGACCTTTACTGGGCCTAACAGCTCAGGGGAAGCAGTGAAAGTTGAGAAGATACTCAGCTACCACAGACCCACTTAGAGCACAACCCCACAGAGCTTCCTTTTCCTGCTGTCCTGTTTAAAACAACCTCCTCTCACAAGAACCCTGCCACCTCAAGGCAAGCACCAAGCCTGGGAGACTGACAGTGGAACATGGCATTGAACAGGTAACTTAGTGGGGATTCTAGAGATGAATCTGAGGAGCAGAGCAGGAAACTCTGTAGAGTGGAGCCTCTCTGGAAATACTCAGCACCTCAGGGCCAGCTTTCAGTGCTGCCTGAAATAAAGCACATGTGCTACAAAGAGGGTGAGGTCAGTGCTCACTGCTGCTCAGTGCCAGTGTCATTTAGAAGGGAAAAAGTACTGCACAGGATCAGATGAAGCTGAAAAAGCTTTCAGGAGTGTTTGGGCTGTAACCACAGTCCTGGCAGGGATGGCAGGAGAAGCCCTAACACTGCAGACTGGGCTCAGTCAGGACAGGAGGATGCACGGCCTGTACCTTCATATAGTGTTTGAAGATATCTGCTGCTGCATGCATGTCCACAATGTCATAAATTATCAGCTTGCTAAAGGCAGCCAAAAGGTTTCTTCTCTTATGTAAAGCTTCTATTTTGTTGGCTTCATCTTCTTCATCTCCCTCTGAAAGCATCATCAACAACAGAATGTTTGTAAATAACTGTTAAGTTCTAAAACAACATTATCAAAGGGGGGCTTTTAGAAAAAAAAATCAATTCTTTAACATGAAGCAAGGACTGTTGGAGAAGAGGCTAAAATGAAAGGTGGTAAGTCTTGACTCCTGCCTACTTCAAAACTTCCAGGGAAGTTCAGGAACATGACACACCACTGACCAAGAGTACTCTCCACAGTCCTGAGGAGATTCTGAATATAATCCACATGGAACTGAGTCATTTATTTCCTACACCCTGTGAAAGGTCACAGTGAGCACTTGCTGAATGCTCTTGCTTAACTTTTCAAACACAGGATATTCAGAGAGGCTCTAACACAACTAAGGTATAAATATTTAACAAAAGAAAAATCAGAAGTACCAGTACTTCTGCATGCCTTGGATTTTCAGATGTGAAATCAATGGCTCTGAACAACAGGAAGTAAAATCCAATTGTAAGAAGCATTAACATTCAATGGCAGTGCCATAAGTATTACATCTCTATGCAAGACTTCACTCTGTGAAGGAAAAATAAACTACACAGATAAAATCTTAAATATAGTTATTATATAATAAAAATGTATTCCACAACTTATATAAGAAACTTCAGAGCAGAGACCTTCCAAAAAAAAAAAAGTAGGAATATTTCTGGTAATGTCTGAACAAACTGATCAGAAAATTCTATTTTCTTCTTTCTTCTGTGTCTGCTATGAAAAAAAGCTAAACATACCCATGCTCTGATTTTCATCATCTTGGTCAATAAACACATGATCCATGACAAAACTGAGAAGTTCTGACTGGAGGCCTGAGTCTGGATTGAACACCAAAGGCTGGAGCCCTTCTCGACCCCCTGTCATCAGCTGGTGACTAAAAATCATCAGGAGATCACAGAGCAGCATGAAAGCCTGAAAAGCAAAAGAGAATGAATGCAGTGAAAAGTGAAGTAAGGAAAATATAAAATACCATTGATGTAATTTCTAGATATCCTCTGCTATTATTAAACAGCTTCTTAAACTCTTCTCAGGTGAAGTTGCTTATGTGCTGTGAAAAGTATTCCATAATGGTCTCCTCTAATTTGGAAGGCTTTGCCTTTTGTTCCTAGGTCAGGAATTGTGGTTATTACCTTGCCATATCGTAGATGACCCATATTAAACTTCCATTTCTTCTCTACAAAATGAACTCTAAATCTACCTCTGATCCAAAGCCTGCAGCCAAATTTGTAGTAAAGAGAGCACATCTCTTTTGATAAACAGTCCGAAAAAATCAAACAAGTAAAAACATGAACAACATCAAGGGAAAATCCAAACTGAGTCACTGTCAGACCCCAAATATACAGACAAACAGCCACAGCAAGGAAATTCTTGCAGAATTTCATCAACAGCTCTTGCAAAAAGGAACCAAGTTTGTCTGCACAGCTTTCAAATCCAGATAAAAACCAACATGGGCAAAACTGTCCATGATTTATGCTCGTTACTATTATACCCTCATTACCTGAGACAGGAAAGAAGGCAGCTGTCACTCCCTCCCTTCTTCCAAGGGCTCATTCCTGCATGGCAGTAACACTGCTTTGCCCCCAAATGGCTTTGTTGGAGTCTCACAGCCAGCTGCCTGCATCTGATCACATTCAGCACTTTTCAGAGGCCTTTTTATTCAACACTTCTCTATTTTTAACCTCAGGTTCTGAAAACCTTACAGATTTCTAAAATAAAATCTGTAAATGCTGAACTTCCTAGTGACTCCCTTATTTCTGGGAGTATGTTATAAAATCTGAATGAGCTACACTCAGGCAAGAACAGATGCAAATCATTGCAAACTATATTCTGTTGAGACCTTAGGAACAGATGTTGCTATTTGGGATTTTTCTCCCCTTGATCCAAAAGGCTGTGATTCATTCCAGTGATGATCTCACCTGCTCTAAACTCCCTTGATAGAACTGAAGCTCTTCCTAATGCAGACCTCTAAAAAAGAGCAGATGAGTAATTCACTGCTGGTGCTGAGTTCTGTCCAATATAAAGGCAGCAGTGGGCTCAGTCATAGGATAGTTATTTCCCTCAAACACTCATGGAAAAGTTGAAATGTTTCAGTCTTGTTTCTCTAGATACTTCATATATTTTTCCTTCCTTTGATATGGACATCAACTTTGTCTGGAAAGAATGTCTGGAGTAAGGATCAAGTATGATAGGGAGACAATACAACTTGCACAAAATTGTAAAAAACAATCCAGTCAAACAAAAGGAGTAGCAGTCCTGCACTCACTGAAATATACTTTTTAAGGGAGAAAATAAGAGCAAATCACAGAAGTGTTGGCTGGAAGGGCTCCCTGGAGTCTCCAGTCCAGCCTGCTCTGCCCAGGCCACTCTCTCTCTCTGGGCCTGGGCTAAGGCTTGAAAACTTCCCCACAACTGGGAACTGCCAAGGAGCTCCTAAAGACAGTTTAAATTATCAATGAAAAAGCCACTGCGGCCACTGGTAAGAAGAGAACAAACCCATGTTGATACACCTTGAGAATGGTGAATTCCCTGCAGGAATGGGAAGGAAGATTTGCCATTTGCTGAGGCAGGGAGGATGCCAGGTCCAGCTCGAGCTGGAGGGGAGGCATTTGCATGGAGCTAGAAGATATTTCCACATTATATAATATTAATATAATATGCCAAGAGTAACTACTCTGAATATTTAAAAACAATTTACTGAAGTAAAATCTGCTGGAAGCCAATGACACGCAAGTCATTTAGAAATACATAAACTACTGACATCTCTGAGCATTTAATGTTTATATTTTGCAAGCTGAAGAACAGAGAGTAAATGCCAAGCAGAGCTATCTTTCAAAGAAATGAAAGTGTCTTTTAAGAAGTATTATCTTTTAAATACCATAGGCAAAAACCACAGGCGAGTTATTAGTTATACTGTTTGCAAAATCTGGGGAGGTCTGATTGAAATGCCATTGGTAGACAACTAAAATGTCACTGACATAAATCAGTGTATTTCACATAACCCCAGCTAAAAAACCAGCTACTGTGTCCTACAGAGACAGACTTAATTATTTCAACAAATCCTTTGATTAGATGGAAAAAAATCCAAAAAGATTCAGCCCATTTGAGGTCTGTCACCATCCAAAAGTGCCTATTTCCATCTTTTAATCCAGTGTCTGCAGGAAGAGCCTTTCATCTGAGGTGACAGAGTTGGATGCCTGAACTCACAGGGGCTGGGAATGAGCCTGAGCATGCAGGTAATCCTTACTGTTAATCAAAAAGTAATTTGTCATGAGCTGTGCTTTGGAAGCTCTGTTAATACAACTGCTCTTCTGGGCTGTTTGTTCAGGTTTATTTAGACAGGAGCACAGATGATTTTACTCTAAGTTTGATGTAGTGTTGTCTTGAGTTTTACTACAATTTAACACATTTTTCTAAGAGCATGACAGACATTTCCTTTACCTGTTCTTTAACTGGAGTGTTGACATTTGATAGACACTGCTGGCAGACAGCCAGGAAGGATTTCACAGTTTTCCTCAATACCAATAAGTCCTCCTGGAATAAGCATTAAAAAAGAAAGTATATAAAAAATTAGTAAGATGTTTCTCAAAGGAAGCAAAATAAAGAAATGGTGATGATTTCATACATTCAACAAAAAGCTGTGAAAGAAATAAGCTATTCAAATAGAACACACAGAAACAGTCCCTTGGTTTCACAGGGATGATGAACCAATCCCTGAGAAGATCCCCAAATTAAATGAAATGAGATGGATTCACAGCAGGATGGCTGGCCCATGCTCTGCACACCTTCCCCCAGGACAGCTCTCTCAGCTTCCACGTGGAAGAGAGAATGTCCTGCAGGACAGACTCCAAGCAAATGTGGAGAACCTATACAATACATACGCAGTGTTTTCCTTGCTGAAATGTTTTACTGATGCTGGCTGTTCAGCCCATGTGTCTCAGTTCTGGTTTTAGCTTTTCTTATGCTTCCTGCCACGAGCTCTCGTTGTTCTGTGTTTACTGCAGAGCCTTTTTGTGGTCCATATGTTCTCCCTGTGCTGGTTCACAGCACAAGACAGGACTGCCAGCGTGCCTGAGCACGCCAAGTGTTCCCAAAGCTCTGAACTTCTCATCACTTCCATGGAGTGACTGGGATTTGCTGATATGGACACTGAAGGTCTGTGCACTCCCTCACCTTGCTATTCCTGATCAGTTTTTCTCTGATGATGTAGCCATGATGCCACTGCCATTAGAGAATCTGTAAGACAGCTCTGCTCTGTTCTAATCCAAAACTTGCCATTAATCACCCCTCTTTTTTCCTGGATATAAGCTTTCCACTTGGCAGCATTAAGATGCCTCTTTTTAAAAATCTTTAATTGTATTTTGTTCACCAATTGATCTTTATCATCCCCATTTTCAGGGCCTTCCCAGATGACTGATAAAAATGACCTTTTTTTCAGGAGAGAACAGATCACTCCCAGAATGCACCAGACACTATTCCATTGTGCAAGGATTGCCCACCTACAATTTTTATTTAATATATGGATCAGTTTTGAGCTATTGCATATGAGTTACATTAAATCTAAACATGCACCTGAAATGCAACGTAGTATTAATGTCTCAGAGACACTGGTGTTTCAATTGGTTTTCTTCTCAGTCAAAAATACAATTTTGTCAACAAGAAATTGATATGTTTCTTCCAATTTTAGCTGTCTGCCCTTCAGCCTTGTACCAACTGTGTTTTCTACCTCCCACTCCAAGATTCTACCTAGGACTGATGTCAGGCTTATCAGTTCACAGTTACATAATCACCTGACTTACCTCTTTAAGCATTGGGATTACAATCACTTTCATGCTTTCTACTTTGTACCTTCCATTTATATGTTCATTAATTCAACAGAGAAACTAAAACCTACAAAAGAACCTACATACAGGTTAAAAAGAGAATGAGTGTGTCTCCCATTTTTCTTTCTGCCAAAGTGACTAACAGGCAGGTACACAGTATTTATTACCCTCTCTCCTTACAGCATAGCATGAGAGAGATTCATATTGAAAAGTTACAGACAGCAGGAGAAAGCCCAACTGAGCAGTGCAATGGAGCCATCTGGAACTCTTCTGAGCTTGGAGAAATCCCCAGACTACTGAAGAATGGGGATTTTTTTCCAACAGAGAAAATGGGAAGAAAAAAATGTATTAGATTTCCAAGTCTTTGAGCATTCTGGGGCGCACAGCCCATGCTCTTGAGGTGTGAGTACCTGATCTGCCCTCAGCAGAAAAGCTGATACAAATCCCTTTTATCATCCTGTTGGCTGCTAGACAAAACCACAGGGACACAACTCTGCAATTTAACTGCTCAATGGCAAGAACAAGAACGAGCTGCTGAGAGCAAGGACTGGAGTCTGTGCCACCACCCAAACCCAAACCAGGGTGCTCAAAAGACTCATGTCTACAATGCTTCAAGTACTTTCTAGCTTTAAATTAAAGCTTGTTTTTTTCCACTGAAGTAGTTTTAAAATGTTGTGCTTTTGCTACGTTCATCTCCCAAATCCCATCCTCTTCTCCCTATGTGCTCACTGCTTTTTCTCTAAAGTAGTTATTATTTGCAGTAATAACTTCAACTTCAGTGTTGAAGAACCCTCAGCTTCCAACCTGACTGTGGAAAATGGTCCAACCTTTTCCACCTTGTGACTTTTTTCTTCCCTTCAGCTTTTTGTGCCTTCTGTCATCATGCCCATATAAATATGAAAAGTCACCAAGCCACCACATTGTTCTTTAAATCCCTTTTTAAATCCCCTCTCCTAAGTCCTCTGCCCACTAATCATACTCTTATAGCCATGCATTTGGCTACTCTGGCTACTGCTCACTCACAACTGGCTGACCTCTGTATTGTCTTTCAATGTTTGCTCCAGTCATGCTTTAGTTTTACTGTTCTAAGTTTTAGGACTCAATTTTTCTGCAAATATTTCCTTCTCAGGACATACACATACAGTGCCCAGTGCAATGTCCTGGGTACCTGTGACATAGCTGAAGAAATCCAGGTGGAAACAAGGGTATGTTCTAATTCCCAAGTGTCCTGCCTCAGGACTGTACTTGCTCTCCCAGACTGACAGATGAGAGAACTCTAGGGGAGAAATGACCAATTTCCTTTGGATACACCCTCAAACCCCTTTCCAGCTGAGGCGTTTTCCTCCAGGCTACAACAGGCTGCTCCCACAAGCCAAGGAGGATAAGCCTTCCCCCCCAGTACAGTGCTGGTTACCCCAAAGAGAACCAGTTTGCACAAACAGCCCACACAGCCTCAGCCTCCACTGAATACGGACAGAGAGAGACCAAAGGTTAAAACATCACACTGTGGGTAATCAAGGCTTACAGGCTTTATTCTTACCTGCTGCAGCCTTCCTTTCAGTAATCATTTTTTTCTTTCAGATTTTAGACACCAAGATGACTCCACAGGACACCTTTCTCTCCACAGGCTAGTTTGAAGAAGTGTTTCAAAATAACTCTGCCCCAACTCTCTGCTGTATTTAACTGGTGAATTCTTTGTTATGGGGCAGAGAATTTGGACTTTCTTAATAATTCAAATAATCATAAATTTTCATCCTTTTGCTAAAGTGTCTTTGATACATTTCTATGCTGATAAAATGTATCAAAACCACTCCCTTTGGCTCTATTTACAAATTATATTGAACAGTGAGGGACAATCTGGAGAGCACCCCCTGGTAACAGCCTGGAGAAACAAGAGCTCTTTGTATCTTGGAGAGGGGACTTCAGTAACCTGTCACCAGCTGAAGGGCAAGTTTGGAATTTGTAGGTGTTCATTAACATTACAGAAGTGTCCAATATTCTGGTCCAGTATTCTGTAGAGCTGATATTATCCTGGAGATGTGTTACACTGGCTGTAGGTCAATTATGTGCCATTAATAAATCAATGAGCTGACTTGATCCTAATTAGATTTAAACCACAAGAGCTGAGCTTTTCCCTGCTACACACACAGAGGCTCCAGTCCAAAACATCTGGATCAGGTAGGGAGCCATGATGCAGAACATGCCCAACAGCTGTAATAGGAGGTATCCTCATACAGCAATTAATGTGTCCTGGCTTGGGCATAATGCCCAGGACAGTTCCCAAACAAGGCAGCTCTCTCAGGGCAGAGCTGTGGTTCTGAAGAGCCACCTGAACATCAGACAAAATATAACTTAATTCCACAATGACTCTGTTCCCAGTTTATGCCTATGGTTGTCAAGTATGACTCCACCACAGAATCAATACAAGATACAAAAATTATCAAGCAACTCAACTGTAGCCAAAGAATCCACTTGGAAGGAAACCTTACCTGAACTCCCCATCCCACCTGCAAACTCCCTGCAATAAAAGGTGTACCTGATGGATGTCCACACGTGGACAACAAATGTAAAACCTGCCAAGATACCTGTACTTGTTTCCATCTTTTATTCTGTACTTACAGCTCCAGAATGTTCATATACTTTATCCTGTGCATTGACTGCCTAAATGGGACAAGGTGAGACAGAGCAGCTACTACTTGCAGCATGCAGTCACACAAACGACCCAGCTGGCAGCAGATGAGCATTTCTTACAAATCAGTCCCTCCATCTCTGATCTCTCAGCCTGGCTGTTCAAGTGAAAGCTAAAATACTATCTTTGAAACATGAGCTTGGGAACAAAAATTCATAAATCTATGGGATACAGAAAAGACTTAAGATTAGCTTTATGACATATTATAAATTCTCTTCTCTTAATTTTCATCTTTTATCTTCCTTCCTTCCCCACTAATTCTTCTCATAACTCTCTTACTAACTCTCCTTTCCCTGCTCTCATCCCTCCTCTACAGGTACCAACGACCTTTTCCTTCCCAGAGTTGAACTGATTTGTATCTAAACAGAAACCAAGCAATTGCTTTCAGCTTGTCCTGTGCTTTGTAATCTTCTGCTTTTGTCTCAGACCTGAAAGGCTTGTGAGTTCAAAAGCCTCTCTACTTTTTGCAGCTATATCCACTGGTCTACAAAAGATGCCATGTGAGGCTACACACCACCACCCTTCACTGCCCTGAGATCATTATAAACACAGCAAAGTAGCCTCAGAAACCTGCATGGACCTACATATTAAACTGCTGTGCCAGAAATGCTCCTGTAAAAGCCTGAAAAATACCCATAAAATATGCTGGTTTTCATTCTCAGATGCTTGTGTTGGTGCCTTTCTCTACCTACACCTTACAAGCAATGCCCTTTCATGTCTACCAATTTCCAAACCTAAATAATGACTTATTAACCAGCCATGGGCAAAAGGATTTCCCAGTGGATGCAATGCCAGACACAGTGCAGATCTGATCTATTCTCACAGTGAACAAACTCGAGTGCAAAGTTTGATAGCAAAATGCTCCAGCCACAGCAGGTCTGTGGCTGTCTCTTCACCCTCAGCTGAGGCTGCTGCCACTCTGAAGAGCTGCAGGGCACGAATGCAGGGCTTCCCTGGAACTAAGCAGGCACAAAACTCATTGTTCTGTAGAGGCTGGGCTGAAACCCCAAATAACAAATTCCTGAGTTCTCTAGGTGACAGTAATTATGATTTTCATGGGGCAAAGCCAAACTGACTTTTACCTGGCATGGCCATTCTGGAGTGACCCTTTGAAGTTCTTTTCCTTTCCACTCCTATGAACTATGTTATGTTGTAACTATGTTATGAATCACAACAGGATTAGAAGTACAGTAGAAATCAAAGCTATTCTGCAATCACCTCACAAAACAACATCTCATGCAAATGCATCCTATTTTGAAAAAGTAGTCAAAGGGGAAAAATGGGAACAAAAGCCAGAATAAAGAATTAATATATTTTCCTTTTTTTTCTAATAGCTATTTATAAATGTTAATGTCAGTATTCAAAACAACTCAGAGAATTTACTATGTATTTTTATCACTTTTCTGTGCATAAAATGCTTATTGGAGTAGCACTTCAGTATAACATTTTTCCTTTTTGATGCTGATGGGGAAGTACAATTATTACTTCAGGTTTCCTAAAATTTTAATTTGATGTATTATTTTTGAAAAAGCTCAGAAAAAACAGGATGCTGGTCTCTGACTGAGAAAAGAGTTAAGGAAAGGTCCTGGAAAAGTCACATGTCACCTTGTCCTGACTGCATGATACTTTGTGTGCATTTCCATTTTATTAGCAATGGTTACTGCCAGTGCCCTGCCATTTCTACTGTAACATAAAGGGTTTAACTAGAGACTATGCAGGGTAAGTACACATCAAGATTAAGTTATCTGTGATCTACAGATCAGCAGTATTGCTCACAACTGTTCATGTCAACATTCCTTATCAGCCATGCAAACTGCAGTGCTCACAATAAAGTGTGTTAATTATCTTCAGCAATAAAAATATAATAATCATCATCATCATAAAAATATATAATAATGCTATAAAATTCTGATAAAGACTATTTGCATTGCTTAGGCCTAAGCATGATGTTAAATAGATCCTGAAGTATGGAACAAATCTGAAAACCAACATTTAATGTGTTATAAATCACAACAAATGATGGCAAGAATGGAAGTTACAAAGAAAACAGGTGTAACAGTTTTCTAGGTAAGTTGAGTTCTCTCAGTAAAATCTGAGATTTTGGCCACTTACTTTGGAAGGAGAGCCCTCAGTGATTTTCACCAGCTGCCAGAGAATAGAGTAGTGGGAACACTGCAGTGCCTGGACAACAATCTGTAACACAAGAACACACAGAATCTCAGCATGCTGCTAACAGCACACACAGCAGGAAGTGCACAGAAAATCTAACATGCATTTTGTGGTGAAAAGAAAGGAGCAACTCTTAGCATTTTTTATTTTCAAGGATATCATCTTTTTCCTTGGTGGGTTTGGTGCAATAAGAAATCAGCCTACCAGAGGTGAAAAAATCCTGTGTAAATGCTGGGAAGCACCAGAACTGTGCACTGGGTACAGCAAGAGGGGATGCCACAGCGTGACAGGAGAACAACCCAACAGCTACATCTCTTGGGTAAAAAGAATGCTTTTAGGTATCTCTAAGCCTGGCTTCACTATTAAACAGCCTGGAAATGTGTTCCACTATCAAATGAACATGTAGCCCAATTGCTAAGAAAAAGGGATAAAAAACAACTTGTCCCATGGAGAAGACCAGGATCATATCCATGGCACCCAGAAAAGCATCCATGATGTCTCCTGAACAGCTCAAATCCAAGTGCTACAACTGCCAAACTCCCTGCAGGTAGAAACACTGAGCAGAGTTCAGGTTTCAGGACCACTCTCCTAAGATCTTATGGAGGCATTTGGAGAGCCACACACACTCTGTCAGACCCAGAAACTGAGGATGGCTGGCAGCTGCATGGACAGGTTTCATCTGCCAGCCCTGTCCCTCCAGGTAGCACAACTCCAGCATGAAGCAGCAACTGCAGAGAGAGGACTTCCACACACTGTGGCAATGTCTCCTCTTAGGGTCCTTTCTACAAAATTCCTGTTCTGAATTTCATGAGAATTTCTTCTAAATGAAGCTGAGTTAGAATTAACAACTGGCTTCTAACTCAGACCAAATCAAAACTTAAAATGTGCTTAAATGATGAAATAGCAACTCTGCAATTTAAACAGGACTCATGGGAGAATATGAGATGGTTCCTGTGCTCATCCACAAGAAACAAAAACTGAACTCTGAGCGAAACAAGTCCAAGATGTGTTCACTAAAAGAACTCCACTAGGATGTTCTAGTTTCCTGATTTTCATAAGCTTTCATTTTACCTTCAATGCACAATAATAATTTGTGATAATTCTTATTGTAGCCAAGGCTTACAATGTTGAGTTTCAGTATAAACATCAGGATTGATGCACTGCTGTTCAGAGTCAGGAACATTAGCTGTTCCCAGCTTTACAGGTGAGAAAGGTGAAGGAAGGAGCTCAGAAATCACAGAATCCAAGGTTTTCCCTTAGACACCCTTGATTCCACTATAAATCTCATTCCAAACTGTTTTTCCTACATCACTGAAGTGCATTGAACTTTTGAATTTCTGTACAACCAGACTCTTTAGAATCTCAGACACCCAAGTGGTGCAGTGCAGGTGTTGTTAAGGATACCTGTTCTGGCATAGCTCCGTGTTCAATTCCAGTTCTCAGCAATCTGTAGCAGTTACTGAACAGATCCCATTTGGTGAGATCATGAGCACTGGAACGAGAGGAAATAAAGAGGGATTAATTGTGTTCCTCAGAACCCCCAGCCCAGAGAGCTTTGGTGGTTTCTACAGCTGACCAAGCAGCTGCACAGCAACTCACTCCATGCTAAAAGCACAAATCAGGCTTTCTGATGATCCAGGAAAAATATTTTACTATATGGGATTTTTGTAGGGAGGAGATAAACTCTCTCCATACCATACACCTATAAAGGCTACTTAAGTGTAGCTGCTGCTTCTCTTTCTATCTTTCCTCTTCTGGAAACATTGACAGAATTCCAGAAAACCTTTTCCTGGCACTGCAGTAGAAGCTACAGTCAAACTCTGTGAATATCTACTGAATAAAAATGGCTTTAAGCAAAATAAAGTTGCATATTTTTCTACTGTCTCATTTGGAGAAAAATAACACACATTAGCACAACATATTACATATCCTGAATATCTGAAGTGAGATTATATGATAACACATGGACATGAGATAGAGAGGTGGCTGCCATCCCACTCACTGTTCCACATTTCACTTGCACCAACCTCATTTCACCAGTGAGAGGAATAAAAAATGACATTAGGAACAAATACTCCACAGCCTTACAGACCTCAACAGCTCATGAAATGGCTTTTTAATAGAGAAATGAGAAATACAGAAGAAACTATAAAAACATCAGGTTGCCTAAAAGACAAAAATACTCTCTCAGCAAGTAAATTTAAAACATTTTTCTGCGGTGGAAATAAACTGAGATAATTTGAAATAGTTTATATTTATAATACGTCTACAAAAGAGCAAGCCAGCTCAGAATAATCAGAAACTTGCTGATTGAAATACTCACCTGGAAGAAGGGATACTGAGGCTGACTTGGGAGTCCCAATTGGATGCAGCAGCCTCTTGTATCTGACCATCCCAGCACCTGGATCACCCAGCCAAGCTCACTCCTCCCACTGCTCTGCCTGCCCTGGGTTAAACCATTAGCTGCCCTGCTCAGCCACAAGGAATACTCCCTAGTTCCAAAAGGGACAGTGGCTGAACTCAGGACTGGGAATGCCCAGGTCCTGTTGGAAGCACTGCCATGAAATGCTTCCCACACTGAAGCGTATTAGCCCTGGGAAATGTCACTGGGAAGAGCTCCACAGAAAACACAACCATCAGAGTGCACTGTGCACTCCAGGGCTGTGCCATAAGCCAAGGTGCATCTTAACTTCCAGCTCAAATCCACAAATAAAATAGGAAAATTGAAAAAAAATGTTGGAACTAAAAATGTAAAAAGTGCAAAAATATTCCGTGGACTTGGATGGTCTCTGGGGTACTAAAATAAAATGTTGCATAGATAAATTAGAGGTTGCATAGATAATTTAGAGGCTGCCAGAGAGCTGGTCATACTAAGCACAGAGATGCTGCTTCCATAAATCACAGGGCTGCCAGCAAGGCAGAGCAGTACCTCCTTAATTACAGCACGGTAATTAAAGCAGTAAAGTCTCCTTGGTGTGCAGAGGCAGATACCTGATATGAAAGGAAAAACTGTCTCATTCCTGCCTTTTCAGTTCAGAAATTCCTCGTCAGGCAGCTGGCACAGGGGCCATGCTCCCACAGCTGGGAACACTCAGCTCCCTGCCCTCAGCCTGGCCTTACAGCTGAGCTCAGGAAGGGCTCTTCAGCTCACAGAACTAAAAAATTCTCACTATGTACAAGTTACACAGCTTTTCTATTGCAACTTTCTTAAAGCAGAGCCTCCACATTATAGTTAGGCATATTCTGGTAGTTCTTTATCTCCTTTGAGCTACTTAGCCATCAAAACCAGAATGATAAAGGCATCTTGGACACCACTCAATTCTCCACAGAGGTTCAGATTGAAAGAGAGGCTCCCAGGAAGAAAACTCACACAATACAGAATTTTCCCTTAGTCCCTTCCATGTCAGACTCTTCATGGATTACAGAAAACAAGTCCCAGTATTTCACCCAAGGTTTCTTTTAATTCTTATGGACAGCCCTGTCTGCTGGGGCACGTTTCTGTCAGACAAGAGGCAGGTGAGGTAACGGTACCAGTTTCAGTGTTTCTCTAAGTGTGGCATAAAACAGCTTAGAAAAGTCTATTTTCCAAGAAGTGACCTTTCCACCCATCAAACTGCTTCACTTCTTCAAGGTGCACACAGAGAGGGAAATTGTGCCTTGGGATTTGAGCAGCTGTGCTACTGATACAGTCACTATCAATTTCTCTAATGAGGTTTCATTTATCATCATTTCTACTAACAAATTGCTGAGTAACTCAGTCTGAGGGATGCACTGGTCAACTACTGGGAAAAATGTTAAACAAAGAGCTTCTCTAAGAGGAAGAGATGATGTGACCATAAATTCATCTGTCTAGGAAGTGTCCTGACTGATCACACTGACACTGACACACATTGTTTTTATCTGAGAGTTATGATAGTCCCTGTGGGTTTGTGGAGCCAGTGTGGAGGTGGGAAGGAAGCAAATGTTGTATCATATCTGAGAGCTACTGGACAGTAATATCAATCCTCCTGGTCTCTAAATGAGGAACAACATCCTCCATGCAAGGCAGAAACAACAGGCACATCCAGAGGAATGGAGGTAATGCCTGGGATGTGTCTTGCATTGGATTTACTGAAATATGTAAAAGATGCTGAGATTTTGCAGGATTGAAATTGCTACAGCACTGATGTGTCAAGTGTGAAAGTTCAATTGGGTTACAATGGAGTCAATATACAAAAAAAATTCCCTCCATGTACTTAAATGCTATGAGTATCTGTGAGATTCTGTGAGAAAAAATACCCCAAGTGGAAACTCCAGGAGGTCTACTCAGAAGATCCCAAGAAAATTTACTATTGTATTCTGAAACGTGGAAGGAAATTTTGTAATGATGAATTTAATTTGTATTGATACATGAGATCCTTCTTTTGATGAATCAAAAAGTGTGCTGTGAGCCCTTTGCTGTCATGGCCCTCTGAGAAAGATTAGCTCAGGCTTGGGAAATCCCAGTATAGAAGCCTTTTGGTCTGGAAGACTTTTCTCATAATGCCTTACCACGTATTTTCCACTTTGCTTTTACTTAAAGTATGAAGCAGCAGCAATTACCAAGGGGGAAAAAGCATGCAGAAAGTACATTGGAGTTTCTCTCATTGGAAGAAACAGGGACTTGTTTCTTCCCAAAGCCCCAGCAATCACTTTATCAGTGCCCTTTCAGGAATCTCCTGATTCAGCTTCTTTTGACACCAGGTGACAACAGACAATAACAGAGTCAGACCACAGCCACCGTGCTTTGAGACAGAACACTCCACGTGTGTTTTGAATTGAAGATCCTCTCTCATAGCTAAAGGTTCAGCAGAAATTCTGGCTCACATGGTGTCATTGTTTCCTATTACAGAGAGATCACAACACATGTAATGTTCAAGACAGTAATGAAGATCTCATTCCTTCCTTATATGCAGGCAGGTATTAGGAATTCCTATGGAACTACAGCTGTAAATAACCAATCAGCTGAGGAATAATATGTTCGCTGTTTTGCAGCTCCTCAGCTCTGATCCTTTGCTCTTTTCTGGATCTTTGAAGGTGTAAGTAGATGTCCCTTACCCTGATTTGCATCTTCTTTATGGTCTGAATTAACTCTGAAGACCTGGAACCCTGACAGAAAAAATATACATGGGAGCTGCTCAGGAAAGCCTTAAGATTTGTGCTTCTCTCCTGGATGTGAAGTAGAGCTTTCCCCAGGTCCCCTCAGGAAAGGCAGACTTGGCTCCAGTGTGTTACCAGGGAGACTGCAAACCTAATTTGCACGTGTCAGCCTGCTGCACTATGGAAATTAGGAACAATTTAATGATCTTTGTGGGATTCTCCATGAATGGCAACCAAGAGCAGAGACTGCAGAACCATTTCAGACAGTGATCCAATGCAGGATTCAGGATAAGTGAAGTCTAAGCACAGAGAGAGAAATGAAATCATAAAGTTGGAAAAAACCAAGTTGTATAAAAGAGCTAGCAGAAGGAAGGTCCTCTCCCACATTATGATAAGGAAGAAATTATTTGTGGCTCTCTGCCACCTGCATGTAAAGCTTTCTCTCATGCTGAGAGGATCAAATGCTTCCTGCAGTTAAAGGGAAGATCAGGCCTTTATGCTGTGCTCCAGAATTCACAGTTCCAGTGAAGGTCTCCAGGTTGCTCTGCACAGGCTGAGGATGTCTGACTGGAGAGCAGCAGGAACCTGAAAAACGGGTTCATGCCTGGTGAGGGAGATTCTCTGCATCCCCACAGGGAAATCTGGCCAACAATTCAACTGCAGGAAGAAAATGCATCTTCCAGGCTCTCACCATAAACTATTAATTATTATTATTGCTACTACTAATTAATTCTATAATTTTGAGGAGAAGTAGCTCAAAGGCATTGAGAAACAGCTTTCTGCAGGGTCTCCTAAGGTGAGGCCCAAAGCACAGGTTTGTGGCAGAGAAGTGTCCCTTGTGCCCTGAATGCGCTATGCAGGGGATCTGTAGTAACTTACTCATGGGTGTAAGAGCATTGGGTACAAGGGATGGGGTTCCACTTGCAAATCCAATCTGCAAAGATCATGGCATGAACTGGACAAGGACCCAGATCAACCCAAACACTTCTACTGACAAACACCACCAGTCATTCCTCCATCTCCAGATTTCAGGCCATGTGTTTTCTCATTTCCCCACACCTTACACTGCTGATACTTGCTGAAAGGACAAAATTAACATCACAAATTTGTGAGGAAAGACACCACCTACTTGTGAAAAGATGTCAACCTCTTCAGTGTGGAGAGCACATTGTATATGTCATCATCATCAGCTTCTTCTCCCTGCAAAGGAAAGGCAATCCATGAGGAGAGCCCAGCAATTCAGCCCAGTACATTACTGCACAGGCAGGAGAGCTTCTGAGGGGTTTATACCAATATCAAAACTGTCTCCATATTTTACTTTTATGTAGATTCCATCACATTAAGTAACCACTACACAGCACTAAAAAATAAGATGATCTGACAATACTCAGCATTATCACTGTGGTAATACCCAAATCCATATCCTCTAGCAGTAGAAATCATTCCCAAGACCAAAATCTGAGTTCTATCATGCTTTACAAAAAGGACTGAACCACCAGCTTTAATCACTAGCTGATGAACATGCTACAATACAATTTTAGAATTTTCTGCAAACTAAACAGCAAATTCCCTTAGTGAATCAAGTGAAAATAAGGTATTTCCAATCCTAATTTTTCCAGTAATTTTCGATAATAAGAAACCCACTTGTAACAATTCTTCTCCATTTCATTTTGATAATTTCTTTTCCATCTAAAAGCCTAACAATTAAAACACTTTCCTGCTTTCTGATGCAATTGTCAATCAATGTTTCTCTCATTATCAGTCCAGTGAGAAGCTATAAAGCAGTGGGATACTTGACTGGGTACCAGTATGTAAATTTTTTAATTTAAAATGTCTTTAATATGACGAACTAGACCTATGAAAATTAATTATTCAAACAAATATGACTTATAAAAGAGTATCACAAAGGCCATAATTTTAAATCCTTGCTACTGCAGTTCTCTTTCTTGTCTTCTACTTTTGCCTTGGTTCCGTCTCCAGATCTCTGTCTCATGTCTGACCTATGCACTTGCTTTTCCTTAGAGCTCTAAGCCTTTTAATTGATTTCTCAGAAGCTTTCAGACAGTTTCTCTGAGAGCCTCAGCCCTGCTCTCCTGGCAGTGAACACACACCGGGACCCCGCGGCCTCTCTCGCCTCCCCGCGCTGCCTGTGCTGGAAAGGAAGGGGACCCTGCAGAGGAGCCGGGTGCCCCCGGCCCACAGCCCCTCAGGAGCCCAGTCCTTGCCCCGCCCAGCAGCCCCAGGGCATCCTTTAGGGCTTTCTGCACTGGAGCACAAAGGGAAGCCACTGGCAAAGAGAGGTGAAAGGCAAAGGAGTGGGAATAAGCAGATTCTTATTGCCTTCCTGATTCAACAGCAGTCATAGAGCAGCTCTAAAGAAAAAACAAAATTAAGGAAAATTGTAAGAAAAATGTTTTTCTCTCCTAGTCCACTACTCCTGAGAAGACTCTTGAGAAGGCATTTATAAATCCCAGCACCTCAGTGCTCTCCTCTGACTCCATTTGGGCAAAGGGTGAGGCCAGAGGGACCTTGGGAGCAGGCCCAGGAAGGCAGAGCCGCTAAAAGGCCACGATTTCCAGAGCTCACTTGCTGGGCATCCATCAGGTGTGCAAGCTCACCTGGTTCTGAAGCTGGACTCCTGCATGGCAGTCCAGCCTCAGGCCTTATGCTGCACAAGTCAGGTTTTGGTCCTGTTGGCCAGATGTGAGGAACTTCAAAAACCCAGGCTAAGGCATAATGTGGCATTAGCTGGAAGAATTCCCTTGGCACGCACAGGTGGGCAGAGATGGAGCACTGCTTTTCCAGGTTCTGGTCAGAAACTTATGGGAAAGTACACCAAAAATGGCAGACAGGTAGAGAGGAAGATCTGTGTATTTTACAAAAGAATGCACAGTGGTGCCCCATCTCCTCTGTGTTGTGGAAGGCTTCCTGCATGCACTGCCTTTTCACTCATGCAGCTATACAAACTTTCATTTCTGCAGCTATACAAACTTTTTAATTTACTATGCAATGTGACAAGGCATGTTTACAGTGTGCCTGTATGTGGCATGTTACTTAAAAATAGGAAAAAAAGCAAATTTCCTTTAATACACCATTCTAAATCAGGGACTTAGCCTTTCTCCAAATGTACATCAAACATTAAATGTATCCACCACAGTGCAGTGCATGACTACAAGCAAAGAAAAAGGTCTGTGTAGCTCTCATGTTATGTTTAAAAGGCATGAAAATTACAACAAATTAAGTAGTGCTACACAAAGTTAAATTGCTGCAAAGGAGGAAAAAATGAGTACGGTTTCTATTCTTATTTAATATATTCTGTCTTATGCATTTTGAAGAATAAATTCTTACAACTAAATCCCAGGTAGTTCCAGGTTTCAGACCTGTATCTTTTACTCTTTCCAGGGCTCTTTTAATATGCCATTACACATTACTTTTTCAAATCCTCTCTTCCATTCAAAACATAATCCAATCTTGATCATGCTGCCTGCACATACATTTGAGACTACTGGAATCACTACAAACATTAATGTAAAATTACTTCCTCTGCATTGTGCATCATCTTTCACCCATTCATCCACTTAATTCCTCATATGGACTGTTTTAATACTTAACTCAATTTTTAGAAGAAGGACTGTCCCATGTTTTAATATTCAACTAAGTTTCCAGAAGCAGAATTGTCCCATAGTCTTGTTTTACACCATCAAAGACTTTCAGGCTTAATGGCTACTGTGAGGGACTTTCCACAGGGAGAAGTAGCTCCAAATAATTATGAAATTGCTGCTGCTGCACTACATCTTCAGAGGGATAATTTCATGGCTTGCTAAGAATGTTTTTCTGTAGCCTATCCTAGCGTATTTTAGGCAGTTAACTCCAACAGTTTTAAGAAAACAAACCTCCTGCAGTAGATCCTCGACAGAATGGTTAAATCGATCCACAAATTCGTCAATAAGTTGGCTGTGGGCTATGTCAACTCTGTTCTGGATGGTGTATTCCTCACTGCAGAGGATGCTGTAGGTTTTGCTGCAGGCTTCCAGGACATCTGATTCCACGTGCTTTTCCACAACAAACTTAATCTGCTTCAGTAAGGCATCCAGATGCTGCAGAGCAGAAAAGAACTTCAGCTTTTCCCTCAATGGGACAAAGACAGCGAGCAAAGCCAGTGCCACAACTCCCAATGAAGGCTGCATTGCTCATGTGCCAAGCAAAGGCACTGCACTGTGGGGCTCAGCAGTGGCACACCTGGCAGCAAGCACACTCCCTGCCCAAGGCACCATACCTTCTCCATTCTGCCCGTGCTGTAGATTTCCAGGTCAAAGTACTGAGGGATTTGCAGGAGGTTTGCAACCTTCTCAGCATCAGCGGAATACTGGAACATCGTGGCAACAAAACAAACAACAGGGAGGTAAAAAATAAACCCCTGCACTACAGAATGAGACAGTTTAAAGACAGCTGTAAATCCCAGTGAAAGATTAATTTTGGTGAAAACTGTACCTTTGATAGCAGCATGGGAAGTGCAATAATGAAATGCTCAGTCAATTTATTTCTGTCATCTATCTGAGTTTTTCTTTCTTTTGCTGTCAAGACCTGGAAGTGATCAAACATAACCACAGTAAATACATTTTCTGCATATAGCATTCATTAACTTTTCTAAATATTGTATTACAAACAAAAACTCATGCAAACATATTTTTAATAAATCAAAAAAGGAGGTAACAAAATCTCAAAACACATTTGGGCTGAAGAGTCATTAAGTGGGAGGAGTATGTGTCCTAAGAAGCTGTGATTGAAAAGGAAAATACCATATCACCCAGCATGACATTGTCTCCATACGTCTTTTTAGGATCAAAATTCAAATATAACCCAAGTCAGTGGAAGTTTTGCTATTGCTTCCAACTGTACTGAACTCTGGCTTTTACACATTAAACCAAGTGTTCATGTAAGACCTCAGGGCAAACTGAAGTTTATTAAGAAAACCAAATCCAAACCACACTGTAACAATGATTTTCATAAGGAGATTCATGGCCTCCTCTCTAAACTGGAATGGAATTCTCAGTGAGAATGTACATCCAAATTCACAGCAAGGTACTGAAGTGCTAATGCTGTCCGAACAAAACCCCCTTGAAACAGTGACCACAGAGACAATAATCAAACCAGCATGCTTTATCAAAGCTTAGATCTGGCTTCCCAGCTTAAGGGAAGAAAAGAATACTTTTGAAAACAAGTAATGATAGTAAAATACTCAAGTTAGCTAATGATTCACATATAGCAAATCAGCCAGACTGCACAGTAAGGGTTACAAGCTCAAGTCAGAGGAGAAACTATTTCACAAGAAGGTGAGTGCTTAATTAGAAATCTGTTCCTGTTTCAACTCAGAGAAGTTGGTGGGATCATGAGACAGGAGGAATCTCCAGTGGCAAGGCAGAGATCCCTGCAGCTACCATCCACAACCCATGTTCTAACTGGAAAGAAGCAAAGGCTAAACATCACCCCTACGTGGCTCTGCAAGGGGGGAGGAGCAGCTGGACACAAGGCATGTGCTTGGACGCCAGGCACTGTGCCAGCAGAACCCAGAAGAGCTGTGGAAGGAGGGGGAATGGATCAGTGAGCAGGACAGGACACCACTTGCACAGTGCCTGGTGCAGGGATGGCCCCAGAGCAGCCTCAGCCCCTGCACACCCACCAGGGCAGCAGCAGCCAAGCTCAGAGCAGTGCAAACCCAGGTCAGAATCCCAACCCTGAGAGCCCAGTCGTGCTCTGGGCACCAAACACTGCTGTTCCCTGGCACTGGGAATTGATCTGGGTCCTCAGCATGACTTCCAGGCTCTTTTGATCATTCTTCAGAAGGTAGAATTTGTTTTAATGATCTGTTTTCTTTAGCTCCAAATACAGACATTGAAAACTTATGACTAAGCAATTTGCTTAACTTCAGTGAATTGAGCTGTAGATCTCTTGAGAAAGAGAAAATACCTGAAAAGTTAATACTGATATTATTTGGTGGTCCAAACAGAAAACATCAATACTTTTTTTTTTTTTTTTAATTTAAAGATCACTGACTGCTAGAAAGATTTGCAGCTTGAGAAAAAAGAAAAATTGTGCTTACAATGCAGTTTTCATAACAAAACATAGGACATGCTTGTGTAAATTTCAGTAAGTGCTCTCATGGATTCCCTCCTTAACCCTGAAATGTTTTAATAAATTAGGAATTGCTAAGAACATGCTTTATAAATGAAGGTACATAAAGAATGTTTAAACTGATGGTTTCTTGGAGTTTTCGTGGGATTTCTGGACATGAGACTAATCTGCTTTGGCACATAAAAAACTAAGAAGTTAAGTAACTGCATTATTTTAGCGATAGAAAATGCCAAGACTCTCCGAATTTCATCTTTATTAAATCTGTGGCTTTAACAAACTAGTTATGATTATTTAGAATGGATCCTAAAAGAAGTACCATACGTTCACATGGGTTTATTCCATTTCTGTCTATCCTAAATAAGATGGGAACTACCAAAAATCAGGGGAGTATGTTTTAGAAGCTGAGACTGCTTTGGAGCATGGATACTGCGTTTACAGAGAATATAGCTGAAAGCCTGTTATTACCCTGACCCTGTGACTTAGAATGAAGTGTTTAAAACTGCATCTCCAGCCTTAGGAATGGCCTTCCACTGATGTGCAAACAGTCCCTATAAAACAAACTAAAGAGGCAATTTGGCCAGAAAGTAAAGTTCTGAAATTTTTAAGGCACTCAGTGGAAGAGGCCTAAGAGGATGGATGCCTAAAACCACAGACACATTCAAACTGGTCCCAGTCTCACTCCTCCTGCTCAAAGCAGAGCCAGTCCAGGGGTCACACTGGGAGGATCAGGATATTGTCCAGTTAGGACTCAAAAATGACCAAACACGGAAAGGGCACCAACTCCCAGTACCTGTTCCAGTGCTTAAACACCCTCATGATGAAGATCCCATTGACTTTTCTGCAAATTCTATGTCCATATTAGCAGCACATCTGTTTTTATGGAAGACAGTCAGCAGTAGTCTGCTCTGTTCCTACACCTTCCACTCTAATCTAGTTTTAACATTAGGGGCTGATGATGTGGGTACATTACAAATAGAAGGCAGAGGTATAATAAAAAGAATATCCAAAAATATAATAAAAAAATACTTTTATGCTGAAAATTTATATTGCTTAACTTGGCAATGCAAACCCCAAAATCAAACAAAGAGAAAACCAAACACATTCAGAAACTGCCTTTTTAATATCTTTTCCTAGAAGTGTTCAGATAAAACAGTGAACACCAATTAAAAAACTCTACTGCGGGAGTGTCCAAATGTGGTGTTACAAATATCTTCCCTGCTGGG
This sequence comes from Thryothorus ludovicianus, assembly GCA_013397245.1. Classification (NCBI taxonomy): domain Eukaryota; kingdom Metazoa; phylum Chordata; class Aves; order Passeriformes; family Certhiidae; genus Thryothorus; species Thryothorus ludovicianus. The sequence continues at coordinate 147,875 of VZTB01017962.1, read as the reverse complement.
GTGCCAGGCAGGCAGCTGCAGCCCCACTCACCCTCTTGCCAGTGCCCCTGCCCACGGGGGGATGTGCCTCGGCCGCCTGTCGGATGGTGCACACCATGAGCTCGATCAGGGCGCTCTCCTGCCGGTCTGACATGGCTGTGGGGAGAACAGGCATCACTGGGGGCAAGGCAGCACCACGGGGACACACCTGGGACACCAGGGCCACACACAGCACCACACACAAGGCACTCTGTCACGTTCATCGAGCCTTTCCTGCCTCCTCTTTCATTTGCCATTCATGTAATCTCAAAATGGACATGGCAGAAGTGAAAGAAGCCCAGAGAAATGGAGGCTGGAGAAAAGGATCAGTGAACAGGAACATAAGGAACATCTACAAAATAAGGGACAGACAATTCACTGTCACTTCCTCATAAATTCTCTGCTCTTTGGAAAGTGCTTCTGCTCACATCTGGAGGATCAAACCCCACATGGCTAAGCAGAAACAAGGAAGCAAAGTGCTCAATTTCCTACGGAAATTACCCTACAAATACCCCCACTGTAGCAGGTGCACACAAAAGGTCAGCTTTTGAAACGTGGACACGATAAGCACACTTTGCCAAGAACATTGATTTTTCAAACATCCAAGCCCTGTGAAGGTCCCTGAAGCAGGAGAATCGCAGGAATTACAAAGGACCTTGAATGACACTCATTAACCTTAGGGACACTTTGCCTCCAGCCTCCCTGGCTATTTTATGCACCCAGGTTTATTATAAGCAAAAGGAAATAATGGTGAAATGAATGGTGAAAGAATCCCCTTTGTTTTTTCTCTTGAGAATTCATTGTGTTCATACAAGGAAAAGCCCCATATTTAACTAGCATCACCTAATGTGCTTGTTTATTCAAAACTGTATTAACTATTTAACTGATTGAAGTAGTTATTTAAACACTCAGACAAAATCAAGTCTTAGCCTTTAATATTAGGGAACCACACCACAGCAGACTTGACAAAGAAAATGTCCAGAGTACAAATAAAAGAAAAATAGAGTACTAATTGTTGCTTTTGAAAGAAAGTGCTTTAAAAAAAGATTAACCCAAAGCTTCAAATATGCTTTTCAAACAAACCAAAATATAAAAAGATGTTTCACTATGGGTGGCAGAGGTATTTAAAGAATAATTAACAATACTGTGCAATATCAAGGAAGCACAGGGTTAGGCCAATACCTTCTTCTCCTTGGACTGGCTCCTCCAAGAGCAATTCTGTCATACATTCCCAGTCTTTCAGCAGCTCTTGAGAGCTCTCCCACAAGCTGTCCACCAAATAGGCTGCATGTTCATGCAACTAGAAAATCCAAAGCAATCATCAGCACAGCTCTTGGTACAAGCAAAAGTTCTTCAACTTTCACAATCACGTGGCCACAGAGAGTGTCCTGGGCACATATCTTATGTTATTTGGAAAGGACATTCAGTTTGAAACTAATTCAGGAAGGTTTTCTCCCAGCTGAATGACACCAGTGTAATGGGGTTCTGTTTTAACAGAAATGAAATAAAACCAAACTGAGCTTCTATTGCACAAAGCTGCTTGTCTGTGAGAAATTTTTCCCAGAGTTTTGACCCAGACGCTGTAAACTTACCTTCCCTCACTTTCTCACTGCATCACAAAAAGGAGAGATGGTGAGGAGGCATAACAGTTGTAATGAATTTGTTTTCAACTGGTTTTCATACATGCTGCTATGCACTCAGAAAAAAAGGAACAAAAACCCTGGTGACTTTAGGGGGTATTTAGGGGGTGTTTAGAGGTTTAGATTTAACGCTAACTTCAACTGCACAAAAATGTTTTTATGTGAATTAACACAACTGTTGTAAAGTGAGAAAAAGAATCCATAGGCTTCTGCTGTTTTCTAAACTTATCTTTAACTACTACCACCAAAAAGTAACAAGCACAACAGGCAGTTCGTGCTTGCAAGGGACTGATTCCTTAGCTGGAAAACATCTCAGAGAGCAGAGAAGGAGGTGTCAGTACATTCCCCTCCTCTGTTTCTGACAGCTTTGGGCAAAATGTCACAGAGTTACTGCTGCTGGGCAAGGTTCACTCCCTTGACTGCACCCCCAGGCTGTTAACTCCTCCCACCCACATGCAAACTCCCAATTCTCCAACTCTTTACTAAAATGGGAGGCAGGATATTTTACTTGGCTCTAAACAGCTCTCTCAAAAACATCAATAGAAAAAACTGGCCCTGAGAGGGAAGTGACCCTTGGGGAGCAGCATGGGAGGCACTTTGCTGATCTTGGCTTTGGGAGTGGAGCAGAGTTTCTTTTCTCCTCAGAAGGACAGACCAGGTCAGTGCTCAGTAACTCCAATCACACACACTCATATCTAAGGTGTCTGCACTGTAAAGCACAGTGAACTTTACAATCTAAGTTTTAAAGAAGATGGAACAAAAATCCATCCAGGTGGCAGACAGAAGGCTCACACAGGTAGTGTGACATTTCATTCAGATTAATTTGTAGGTTTATGAGATGTTTCTAAAAAACAAGAACACTGTACCAAAATTTTGTCCTTTCTTCTCAGCAATTCTGAGTGTTTCTTTTCATTCTCACAGCCAAGTCTCTTTTTCAAGGCTTCATAACAATTAAAATAACCAATTGTAATATCTTTACTTTTATTTTTACCCAAAATACATGACCCTCTCTTTTCTAGAGAAGATTTCTGTCATTCCTTTCTTTCAGTCTACTTATGGCCACATAAAATGTGTAATTTTGAACCTTTCCCCCTCTATCTTTAGAATATCCTGACAGTATCTTCTAAAATTTTCCTCCCTGCCATTCCCCATCTGTATTACTGTTACTACACATATCATACAATTTCCCATAGATGTTGTCTCTATAAATCATGGGCACAATCCCACCCTGGATGTGCCCATCTAACACTTCATGTCACCACATCTATACTTGTTTGCCTCATCCTCCAACGTTTCCAAGATACATCTGCATAAAGCCCTGAAAGCCCTCATCTCATTTCACAGCTGACTCTGCTCTGAGCCAAGGACTCCCAGGTCCTTCCCACTCTGAGTTCATCTATAATTCTAATCAGAATTGAAGATATTATGCTATTTTTGTTCCATCCTGATTCAGATTGTTTTATTCCACAGAGAATAACTCCAGAAGTATTCTCCTTGCATGGTTATGTAAGCAAAGAACGTTTTTCATTTGTGTGCAGCAATGCACCCTGGCAGCCACCACAGCACCAGCAATGCAGAGTAAGTACAATGGGGATGCATGAGTTAAATAAACCATGAAGATTTTCAGATGAATTTCCTTAATGGACAAGGAAATGGAGGGGCAGGAATAAGGGCTTGTGGGATTTCTGAAAATATAAAAGAAACTGAAAAGAAAGACAAATTATTACTTTATGTTGATAAATCACTAGTTAAGTTCCAGGTTTTATTAAACATTTAAAGGTTAAAAATTACTTTTTTACCTCACTTTCAAGAAAGAAAAGAACCAACATTCTAATAAGGTTTCCATTTGGGCTATTTCGCCCCCTCCTCTTTGCTAGAGCCTCTTCAGCTTGAGGATCATGTCTGCTGAACAGCCTGAAAATAAGCAGAAGGAGCTCATGGCTATCACAACAATTCTCATTTCTGCAAGAATATAATGAGCATTCGTTCTTGATATAGTAAATTTGTTCATAAAACAGAGCAAGTATCTCAAGCTATTTCTTTCAAGGGAAAGAGGGCACAACCTCTGCCTGTCTGAAGAGAATTTCTCTTCAGTCTTTGAGTTCACAAAGCTGAAAGAATTTCACACAGGAAAAGTTCTCTAAAACCCACTTACGTTGAAGGCTTTGCACAGTTTTAAGCATTTGCATCACGTGTACAGTTTTGCATTTATAACTTACCCAGTCTTACAGTGGAGGCAGCACCTACTGCACCAGTGTGCTAAGAGCTAAGGTTGTATCCCTCTGGCTGGGACATGGTACAAACAAACCTGACATCCATCAAACAGCCACCCTCAGGTACCAGGAGCAGCACCAAAGATGAAACCAGCTCCTCCTCACTATTTGGGGTTTTACAGGTAAGTGACACTGAGGCACTGAGTTCCCTGATGCATGGCCCATCCCAAACTCCTCTCAAGTTTTCCAAGAGACCTCAGATGTGCCAGTATTACTGTTACAGCAATGATTGTTTTACTTGGAGAAGTTTAAATGCTGTTCCTGGCTTTTACAGTGAAATCACAAAGCAGATTAACATGTGAAACACAGAATTCTGATTTCACTGCTCTAATTCTCTGAAGAGAAGGACAAGTTACACACAAATACTTTATTTCAGTTTAAAATATTACCTCATCCCCCTGCTTATCTTAACAAGATAAGCAATGAGCACCTCTGCAGGTGCTGATACCTTACAACCTGCACCTTAGGGTTGAGCCAGTGATCCTCTGTATTTGATAATCCTTTATATCCTCTTATTATCTGCTCTCCTTTGCTAAGCACAGAGAGCATGTCTTATGATTATCATGGACAAAGTGAAATGTGTTAAATTAGGTGAGATAAATCACACCTCAAGTGCCTGAAATAGATTCTAACTTATTTAACTGGAGATTTTCTTTGCAGAAACCAAGACAAAATTATTTAAGAATGGGACAATCTTTTCTCCATGCTGTTAGCCTTGAGACACATTTACAGAACACAGCTTAGTATCTATAAAAGAAGTCAAAATGAAGCTTTGTCTTTATTCTAAGTGCACTAAGGTGCAGGTATGTCCTTATTTACCTTTGAGGCATTTCATTTTTCAAAAGAATTTTGTCCCATATTTATCAATAAAGGAATTTTAGTGTATATTTTTAATGAGAACCTAACCCTTTCCAATAACTAGTACAATGTCTTGTTGGTAATGGGGATCTACGAATATATTCTTTGAAACAGACAGTGCTTGATCACAAAGCTGGAATTCCAAAAATCCACCAATGAAAACTTACAATTACAATGTGGTATTGTAAATCCCTAATAAACCATAGAAAATTAGAGCACTGGCAAAGAAAAACAGATGGTTTTCTGTATTATTTCCTACCTGTCTCTTGGCATGAAAAAATTAGATAACCTGGGTTCTAATATAAATCCTCTATACTTGTAATCAAAAAAACTCTAATGTCACAACCCATGAGAGGAAAAAATCAAATTCCTGCTGAAAGATTTTAACTGCCAATAAAAAGAAACTCCTATGATGTGGCAATGCCCTGGTCACAGTTACTGAGATGGTGTGAGTCACATCCATGGAAAAGCTGGCTCACGTCCTTTGGCATGGTGAAGACATGAGAGATGCAACCATATTGCAGTGTCTTTTCAGGGGAAGCAAGTGAGTTTAGAAACAAATTTTGTAATTACTGCTACATAAAAACCTCCCAAGTTCACAACAGAGAAATAAACTGGCTTAAAACTTGTTAGAAATGTTGACTGATGATGTTTCAGGTACATTACCACAGACTACAGGCACAATATATATATCTCATCACAAGAGGAATTCAGCAAGTGCTGCAGGACTTAACCCAACCTGAGAAGTTTGTACAGCCTTTGTATATTTAACCCTCAATGAGTTAGGAAATGTTATCTGAATTGCAGAGCAAGAAAAAAGTATATTCAGTTTCGTCAAGTCCTCAGATCTTGTTTAACAAGAGAATAAAGTCTCTGGTTTAAATGAAATACCTGATTTGCTAAATTTGGATACTTCACTCTACTGCTTCTTTGCCTTTTGATGTTAACTCTCTCGGAAGCATTCACAAATCTGGTCTTATTCCAGGGCAATTGATGACTTACTTTTTATGGAGGAATTCCCCAGCTGCTACTGCCACAGGCCGGTGTGCAGAGTACACCAGGTGATAAACATTCTCACAGTCTTCGTTGGACAGAGCCTCCTCGCTCCCACTGAAAGAGTCACAAAAACACCTCAACTACAGCAGAGCTTTCATTTCCATCCCCTCGCCTCCCACAGCTCACTTGGGACAGCTACAAGGTTGGTTCACCTCCCACAAAACCCTACATGGTTAACAGGGACTTCAAGGATCTTTGGTTCAACTTCAAAATACAGAGGTATTTAAAGGGCCTGTAAGTCTGGAAGTTTGTCTGATTTCCTTCTCCCAGTTGCATTAATGAAGAGAGAAAATAATATTATGAAAAGATCAGAATCACTGCATACAAACCCTCCCCTGCTTATTCCTTAAACCATCACACAAACTTTAATGCACATGTTGCAAGGTGCCAAACACTCATCAAACATCATAAACTAAAAACCTGGAGTCACAGAATCCTTTAGACTGGGAAAGTCCTCCATGCTCATTGAGTCCACCCATTAACCTGGGCCCTCTGTGTTCACCACTAATCCACCATGTTCCCAAGCACTACACCCACTTTTGAACACTTCCCTGGGCAGCCTGTCCCAGCATGTTTGCAAAAATGATCTAAAAATACCAGCATGTCAGCACCATCAGCTTATTACCTACTCCTTCTTTAGCTGGCACCCATCAGAACCATGTATGTATCAGGACTCTAAATCATTTGGGTTTGTACTAGACATAATTTTAATTGGTCACTCCCCATCAGGATTGCTCCAGACAGCTTTTTGGAGTTCCTGCCTGCCAGAATATTGCCCTGTGCTCTTCAAGGTGACCCAGACTCTTCTGGTGCTAAATGCATTTAGCATTGCCTGTGCTTTCAATGGGCAACCAAAAAGAATGCAGGAACAGATGGAAAATAAAGAGCACTGGGTAATTTTTGACCTTAAAACTTACAGTGTTCCCAAAAATTGCTAATAAAGCAGGGAAGAGATGTGCTCTACACAGCATTTCAGATCTGTATTTGTTATATTTACTTTAAAAATATAACAGTAGATGCAAGATTTCATTTCTTGCTAATATTACAAGGCTAATCTTTTTAAAACAGAGTAACCTATAAATAAAAAGCTGAAGTGTAGACTTCTTTACTAAGGAAAGGCTAGTGCAAACTTTTGTCCAAATTCTGCATGTCCAAAAACATTCTTCAAAGTGGAGCCACTGGATATAAAATATGAAGCAAAAATTCTGTGCATCTGCTTGTAAACCAGACATTCCTTAATATAGCTTTTAATAAATCTATTATAAAAGCCTAGCAGTGCCCCTCCAGGTGCACACTCCTGAGGCTGCTGGGGATGGGCTGGTTCCACATCAGCATGTGGATGTCTGAGGTGATCCTTACCTCAGGGGAGCCATTGCATGACCACACGGAAAAGCCTGGAAGCAGGTGCCCTACCACTTTCCAGGTGTGTCTGGAAATCAGACAACTCTCCCTGCACTGGATCTGTGTGGATTCCAGCAAGTGTAACCCACAGACATTCATTCTGGGAGGAGACTTGTTCTGCCCTTAGCAAAAGGTAGAAATGGCTTTTGGCATTCTTCTACACAATGGATGCACTAATGGCTTCAAAACATCCACACACTTTTATACTTTGCCTCTGATATTTCCATGAAATGAAATATCTTACTTTAGCTTCCTGTCCATATTATATGTTCAGTTCAACTTCATACTAAGCATAAAGTAACACGTTCACTTCAATACACAAGCAAAGCACTCAAGTCACTCAAATGCTAGTGGCTGAGGTCATTTTCCAAGGGGACAGAGGGGTTTGGAGCAGCACTCACTGGAGGATGAGCGTGACCAATCGAATGGCTTCCACAGCGACGTCGTACTCCTTGTCCAGGGTCATGGACACAATGCGGTCCTGCAAGGCAACTCGGGGTCACTCACGGGCCACAACACAGCACAGCCAGCAGATGCAAAATTCCAGAGATTCCCAAACAAATGCTTTTGGGGAGAAAGGTGTTTCGCCTGCACGCTGACGAGAGCCCCTCAATATTGGCCACCCTTTTAATGCACCCCTTAGCTCTGTGCTGTGTGCACAGTGGAACAACAGGAACAAGTGCAGTCCTTGTCCTTGTGTGTTTGCCAGGAGGGAGGAGACTTGGGAGTTACAGCACTCTTCTGGGTTGATTAATTTAACAGGTCTTTCCTGAAATGTCATGTACTTGGCTTGGACAACAGCAGAAAAAACTGCCCCACTTCATTCCCCTAAAACCAAATAATTTCAGAGGAAGGAATGCTGCATATATGGAAATACTGTGAAAAAGAATCACACCTGAATGCATGCATCTGTGGGTTGCCTGTAAAGTTGTGACCTTTTTCCTGTCTACACCTCAAGATTTGAAGCAGATCTCAAGAATTACACTACAGAGCTTCCCCAGAGAAGTGGGGAATTCCATAGTTTGATTTCGAGTTTTCACAAACTCTTTCTAGTAGAGACAAGCACATCATTCTCCTGCTGAATTTAATGATTTTCTAACTTCTAAGGACCCTGTATTATGAGAAGTCTTTTAAGGGTTTCTTTCTCCTGAGGTTCAGTTTGCTTACTGGCAAAAATAGCTGTGATTGGTGTATGTTTTCTTCCTTTCTGGGGAGAATTTCTATCCAGCTATAAAAATGCAGTATGTCTCAGTGCTCTTTGCTTGACTGAGCAAGTTACTGAAGAGAAATCAGGCCATCTGAAAATAAAACTTGATTTTGCTGGCTTAATCTGCTTCAGGAAGGACTAAGTACCATGACATTTTGGGATATGAAACAATAGAAATCAGGGACTGGAAAAGAAACAAGGGAAGTGTAAGGCAACAACGGTGAAAGTCACCAGAACAAAACAGGGCAAAATAAAGGTTTTCACCTTTCTTCACTACTATTCCATGCATTTAAGGGCTGAAAGGGAACATCAAGCAACTGATGTTTATTTCGATACAGAAATTTTAGAGTAGTCCTTAAAAAATTGTGATGTTATTTCCCAACAAAACCAGGTCTGCAGAGACACTTTTTGTCACTGTGACTGAAAGAGCCTCTATCAATCATCATTAAGTTCCTGGGGAATTTGATACATTTCATGTATACTTAAATAGTTTTAAAGACTGTGAGAAATCCATGAAGAGACCCAAAGAAACAACTTTCCACACAGGACACTCCATTATGAACAAGACAAAAAAACTGCTGTCAGCTCTTCCTAAGGTCCAGGCCAAGGAACAGCAATAACAGCACCAAGAGAAAGATCAGCCAGAGGTACTGATCTTAAATGTCTCAGTGGAATTTCATGTATTCCCTCAGAGTTTATCTTATACCCCAGGATATCTCAGGGAGGGAACCAGCTGCACATGAGTAAGTACACAGGTGTAAAACTCCTTCTGCATCTCTGAAAAAAGCCTGGAAGGGAGGGGATCCTCTCTCCTGTCCACAGAGCAGGGGTACCCTGTGAATCTGGAGTCCTTTGGGACTTTGAAATCCCAACATGGGAAGGTTCCCTTATCCTACAAGACTGTTCTCTCAATTTTCCCCAGAAATATCAGGCTTAAAATAAACAGAATATATGTGTCCTTTTCTCCCCTGGGGCCAGCACCTCTGTGTGGTGGCACCTGCCAGCCAGGCCCCAAGAGCCTTCCCAGCAAGACTCACACACCCAAACTTCTGAAGGTGTAACTTCTGTGGCTGAGGCAATTCCAACCCCCCTCTGCTCAGCCTGCCTTCCCAAAAATCCCCTGTACCCCTGTACAGCAGCAGAACAGGGCACAGCCTGTATGTTTAAGCTGAAGTCCTAATTCTCAGAGTCTCTGAAGAACAATTTTCCTTTTTGTATTAGACTGAAGAGCCAATCTCTCCTTCTGCTCCCAGACTGTGGAGACAGCACAGGGTGAGGGATGAGGGATCTGGCACTTACTGCAGAGGAGTTAATTCACAGCTTTTCCATACAGGGTCAGTTAATGTCTGTATCAGACAGGACTGCTTGATGGAAAATGAAAGGCTTCTCTTTGATGGACAAATTTTTGTTTTGATGCACTAAGCTTATTTTTCAGCATATCACCTACTCTTAGAAACAGAAATGCTGGAAAGAATGGGTATTTTTTCTTTGAAAAAGGGACAAGATCACATCCTTGTCCCAGCTGTCTGGAAGGAGGTGAAATATTAACACTCCAGCACAAGGCCCTCTGGATCAAATTAATTTATTCTTTAAACAGCTAGAAGACCTCAAGAGAGATTTCTCTCAGTTTGAATGGATTGAACTGAACACCAGCTGAACTGTTCAGGTCGATTAAATTCTGATGAAGAAATATAAATAAGCAGCCATGGAACTAAAAATGGCAGTTAGGTCAATTATTTTTCAAAGAGGTGGTGGTAGAGTCTGTGGCAGCAAGACATTTAGCTAATGTACCAGCAATTCAAAAAGCATTAATTTGGAACTTTGCTTCATCCTGGTGCCAAAGGCCATATATCCCTGACAGCACAGCTGTAAATCCAAGTGCAGACATTTGGGCCATGCCAGCTTTGTGTTCTCTTGATGGGGCAGAAACTGAAGGTGATTAATTATTATGTTAAACAAATCTATCCTCTAGGCTCACAGGGACTTTGAGCACACCTTTTCCTCTTATTTATTTCATCATGATAGAAATTTCTGTAGTAAAACCAGCTTTTATGGGATAGAAGAAAGATGAATGCCTAACAAGGCTCCCTTCCCTCTGAACCTCTTTGACAGAAATGAAAATTCCTTGTGCCATCCCCAGCCAAGCACCAATGCATAGGCTAACCTGGATCCCTTTAAGAGAATTGTCTGCTGAGAAAAGCAGGATGTATTTAGAGGTTTCATGTCTCTGTAGCATTCTGGAGTACATTACAGAGTAACTATTGCCCAAAGTGTTTCCACTTGTCCTGAAAATTTTGTGGGTGCATGGGAGAGGTTCAGCTTCAAAGCAGTAATTTCCCAAACGATAGGATCCTGACAAAGAATCACCCAGCACATTTTCTAGTAAAGAGTAGATAAAAGCCCACGAGAGCTTTAGTGACTAATTTAAAAATAAATAGAATTACAGAAGCAGCAAATATAAACAAATCTAAATCTGCACGGAAGGAACAAGAAAATCAGCTGAGTTGGAAGGTCCATTCTTCTGTTGTCATGTGAGGATAAAGCAAAGCAGGCTTATGGAGGCATTAGAGAAGAAGTTGGAAGTCTGGACCTGTTTGTCAGGTTCTTTCCTATGAGAGGAAATTTTGTCTTTACTGTAACAGTTCCAGAAACTGGCTTTATAAAATTAGAAGAATGCAGGCCCTTAAGTGGTCTCACACAATGATCCAGTTTTATCTCCTACTTCAGACAGCTATACTTAGTTAATTTCTGGCAGGTATTTATTTAATCTGCCCTTTAAGATTGTTATCTTAAATGAAGGAGACTATTAATAAAGAGTCTGCTCTATTGTATAATTAACATTTTGGAGAAAAGCCTTCTTTAATATCTAGGCTTTACTGCAGGTTGAGCATCTTTTTGCTGCATCTCAAGTGAATGTGGAAAAAGGCTGATTATCATGTTTTTATAAATTGTTTGCATAAAGGGAAAATGGGACAAATTTCCTTTTTTTTTTTTTTTTCTTTTTTAGTTCAA